>QMFG01005843.1:2713-16039 GCA_003314545.1 Ramaria sp. MG151 | reverse complement strand
ATGTAAGATCATTGACTGTGATCGACATGAACTGTAAAGTTCATTCGATTCACGAGATAGAATCCTTCGGAGCCTCTGTCTCTTCGGAACTACGCACTTCTTTCGCAGACGTTCCGAAAGTCATTTGCTTTTACTGTAGGATTTCCATTCACTTTCCAAATCCATTCGATTATCATTAAGAATATTTCCGAATACTTTTACTAACATAACATTCATCCACAACATTTGTTGCTATTATTTGGATTCTGACACCCAGGTACAAGGCTTCGAGGGCTCAGCCTTAAGGGGGGGGGGGTACTGTCAGAGCCCCCACTGCTGAACTGAAGCCCCCGGCCCCTTGGGCCCGAGTCCCCGTTCACCTCAAACACGTTTCATATCCGTCCCATCTGTTTGATCTCCTTTTGCATAGCTTACGACCCTGACCTCGGTCATCCGGTCTCTGATCCCCCCTCCGTATATAAGCTATTCATTCATGTACATGATAATCAGTTCTGATATCAACTAAGATACCCCAATACACCTTGCTTAATCTCTACGCTCCTTCGTCCCCTTCGTTAAGGTCACGCCTGAACTTCGGGTGACCTCGGCGGACAGGACTCTGAGCTGGTGCAGCACATAAGCTGAAGCCAAGTCCCACTCGACCCGTTCGCCGAGCCTCGGCCCTCCTCGGCAACCCGACCCTGAACCTCGGTCGACTCTATATTGAGTCTCAACCCTCACTTTGCCTCCGCTAAGATCCAGTTCTTAACAGATCTAAAGTAATATAAGATATCAAATGGCAACTACAACAGTGAGAGGCATACCTGGTAAGGGGATCCAAAGAGAAAAGGGTGGGATCCCCTTACCTAAGCAATTGACTGTATAGAAACTAGTGGTCAAACAAAGGCCAACAACACAAGTGTAAATAGTGCTAGAGAAAGATAGAAAAAGAAGGCAGAGGATGTATCACAGGGAATAGGAGAAACCTAATATCAAATGAAATGGAGAAAGGGGAAAGGGGAGAAATAGAATGTCTACTAACAAACAGATGTTTGGTTTACTATTACTTAGATGTCTATTGGACTTGAGCACTGGACATGAGGTTTATTAGTTAGATATGTCATAGTTGTTAGTTGGGCATGGCCTTAGCTACAGTATATATAGTAACCAAGGTAGTTATGGACAAGCTCCTCAGTGTTTATATTACTAAGGTGGTAGGTCAAATCTTTTGTAGAACTTGAAGGTTAACTAATGACTTCACTAGATAATCTTATATTTAATATAGTATTTTGTATCACTGAGGCAATAGTCTTGTCTACAGCTTTCAAATTTCCTACTCCCCTATTGTCACTTTCAACACCCATTTATTTAACACATCTGATGTTGCATCTGATAAAGTCTGAATTGTATTACTTTTGGCCATGTAGGTTGATTATGATTTACCTTCCAAGCTATTATGTAATAAGGCACAAACTTTTTAATATGCTCTGCTCTAGACTAAGAATTCAGATTATGATTATAAATCTTGGCCCCTCCACCTCTGTATCTAGCATATTGAGTGCCACAGCACAAGGAAACAGCCATTTCAACCTTACCCTTGTCCATGTCCATCCCAACTGCCATAGATGGATGCAACTAGAACTAAATAGAAGTCTCAGCTTCTGTACAAAGATGAGATGATATTAGTCTACCTAAATAGAACTAAGAATGAATGTCAGTTGATGAATGCAAGGTAACATGATTCTACTCACATCTCAGCTTCTGTATGAAGATGAGATGATATTAGTCTACCTAAATAGAACTAAGAATGAATGTCAATTGACGAAGGCAAGGTAACATGATTCTACTCACGTCTCAGCTTCTGTACAAAGATGAGACGTGTCCGAGCGCTGTTTGAATATAAACAAATCCATATCGAGAAATTTAGCTATACTAGAATGCTATGCTAGAATTACTCCAACATCATAGCTTGTAGCATCTTGTTGCGGTCTCACTGATGCAGCAGCCTGAGTATTGACTTTTTCCTGGTTGCGGTTGTAGTAGAGATTTGGATGAGTCATGATGGCAACGCTACTCAGCTGAGGAAGATGTCCATGATTAGATTGGTGAAAAGTGTAGGACACTGTCGCTCAGTATATTAGGCGGCGCAAAACTAACACCGCTTTAGTCAATAAATTGTTCCTGAAACGATCGCTTGGGCAATCTGATACGCCAGATGGCATCTTATCCGAGGCCTTACCCTGTTGGGACAACGGCAAGGAAATGACATACCGTACACTCGCTATCATTGGTGAACAGTGCTGCATCACTGCAGGACGCGAACTTCACATGGTGCATCGCGATGTTGATACTATAAGACTTGCATGTTCCGTACCTATTAGCGTCTCAATTCAACTCAAGCACCATCATCTTAACACTCGACCCCCGGATGTCTTTTTGGCAGAATGCTGAAGCCTTTGTCAGGTCAGTCAGCAGCCTGTACACAGTTCAGTGTTTAAAAATCTTACAATCCAGACAGTGTGACTTTCCAATATGTCAACTATGTTCTCGGTGAACCTATGAGATCTCTGTGACGGCTATAAACAGCACTTTCCATCTGCGATACTCCGATGATTCGACAAAACTGGTGCATAATTGACACGATGAATCATTCAACAATTTTTCCCGAGCGGCACCGCTGGAACAACTTTCGAGCATAGCTATCTGATGCGCCAGATCCTGAGTCCATGATATGCACTAGCTGTGGTATCTCATACGAGGCCTTGCTTGGAATTTTTAGGTCGGTATTCTGTTGCTATGGATGCGAGCAAGGATATAACACCTCTGCATCACTGCGGGTGCGACCTCTCACATGGGGCATTACGGCAGCGATACTATCTCGGTCACTCAAATCAGGATGGTTTATAAGACCTGCATGTTCTGTGTCTCTGCTATTAGCACCTCATCTCAACACAAAAACCAGCATCTTAACACTCGATCGCGAGATGTCTTCTCATCAGAATGCTGAAGCGTTGGTCCAACAGATGTCGGATTTGTAGGCAGTCTGCACTGTTCAGCATTTAAGAATCTCAAAGTTCAGACAGTGTGGCTTTCCAATATGTCAATTCTGCCGCCTTCAGTGAGTCCATGAGAAGTTCTGTGAGACAGTGTTGTTTATCTCACGGTTTTAAAAAATAGCACTTTTCGTCTACGACAGCCTTTTGACTCTTCCATCTGAAGTAAATCATATCTGGCAGAAAAAAATCAAATTAGGAGCAGTCTTATACACCTTGGCGCGGTACCCCGTCGTTTTCAACTTCTTGTCTCCGGCTATCAAGGTGAGAAGCTATAACCATGGAATGTATAGAGCTCACATACATGTCTAGTAAGATATTTTTTGGCTTTGAATAAAGTCTAATATCGTAACAGTGCATGTGGTGGATGGGTTGCCTTCGTTACCACCACGGCTGTTCTAGCCCTTACAGGAACGCAAGGTGACGACCCTTTAATTCTCCAATAAAAAATTTATGTTTTTCTCTTCCAGGACTTTTATTAGCACGTACGTATGCAATCTCTAGCCACAAGAAAACGATTGCATGTGTCCTTGGTCTTCTCTATATTGTCAACGTCTGGTGTTCAGTGGTATGTCGGGTTTGTTACAGCTCGTTCTTACTTGATCTTGAATGCCTGACTTCTCATGGAAATCTATAGTATATTGCGACAAAAATAAGTTGCGCACCAATTCATATGGAGAAAGACGACCTTCTACTGTAAGTGATGACTGGTTCTCAATAAATTGACCATTCACATCGTTTCAGGGGTGGGACCTCTCTTTTATGTTGTGAATATCCTATTGATATGTTTCTAGTGATGTTCATTTGCCATATATCCCTCATCGCCTTCGACACCTTGGTCGTTGGAGTGACACTGTCTTATTCATTGGGAACCCTAAGGCAGTTAAGAGTGTCCCGAGTATTCCACCCAAAGCCTTTAACTCAAGTTCTGATTGAACAGGGTAAGTCATTTCACCCTAATGATTGATGGATGTTAATAGTGTTAAAGCTGCCATACGATACGGGTATGTTATTTGAGGCTATTGCTCAAGTGATGCTTAACACTCTGTCAGATTTGTCCTCACAGTGGTACTAGCATCCATCGTCTCAATTAAGGTATAACTCGTTGTCTTCTTTCATAGCACATGCTGGTAAATGGTTGTCACAGGTCTTAAGAGTGAGTCTTCTGTCGGCCTGCTCTGCTTGAGATTCAAGTTGATGTTTTCCAATAGCCTACCATCGCTCATGTCCTGTCTCCTGTGCAAGTCAGGTCAGAAACCTACAAGACATCCATTTGGGTCACTTGACAGTAATTATTATAGCTTGTCCATTATCACCATCTGCCGCATGCATTTGGACCTCGTAGAGAAGCATGGACACCTCAATGGCACCACTCATTCGTCACTCCAGTCCATAGGGAGTTTTCATGCAGCTACTCGGCGGATTCACAGTGCTATTATGGATGAATTTGGTGATCTGAGCATCACCGAGACTCTCGACACTAAGATCTCCTCTCTAGAAGAAATTGTGCTCCAGGAGCGTCACTCTATTAATACAGAACAGATTGACCTGCATGAATTTCCTTGGGCAGGAAAGGATTTAGGAGAATTTGAGGGTACACCTGCGACGGAGCCCGAGAATTCAGGTAAGCGGTTCTTGGTGAATTGTTGCTTCGCGATGAGTTAATTCAATGGCATATATAGGTGCGGCTACAGAAGCTTGAAAGACTTTGGAATGATATATATTGCTGCACTGGGGTAGTAACGTTATGGTTAGGATATAGATACGGGCTGGCATCATCTAACTCGGGGCTAAATGCTGCGCCCTTACCACATTAAACCTCCCTCCGATAGATCTTCCACACTTCCACAACCATGTGTATATCTGATCAAATTTATCAGTAGAGTCTAATCACGAAACAAGATATATACGAACGTGGCGCCTTTGAGACTGCTTGATCTCATGTTTTGAATTTGTCAGTTTATACGTTAACCGCCGTCCCTCGATTGGAGCTGTTGTTACTCATAATAGGAGGTTGTTCTGCGCCGTATCAGTTAGTGGGAATTACCTAGAGTGGCAGGCTTAGGACGTGGTTAAAGATAACTAGCAGCCATGGCGATTGTACCTCATAGCCGCTTACATCTCACGATCAGGTTAAATGATAACCCGTCGTGATTGTGTCACCGCACATGCGCATCGGCGCCTGCATGTCTTCATATAGGTAGAGAGAGCTGGACATACTAGTGACAGTTCTCAAGGATGTTGATGACTGGAGGAGATTGTAACTGTTTCATCCGATGGACGGAGTGCCCGTATGCTACAAACTTGGATGCGAGACTTGTTATTCCCAGGGGTCCCTCCCAAATGTTCCTCTCTAAATCCGGTCTTGCGACGTTCATCGTTTCGAGAATCTGTATTCCCCGTCGTCGAACATGACAATCAGGACGTGTTGTGAGAACATTGCTCGTTTATTGGACGGCCAATATGAGAATACGCAGATTCTGGCATGATAGGATCGCAACAGCGACACTGCTGAGTGCAGCCGTGCTGGATAATTACTCGGTCACACCCAGCGGCATTTTGAAAGAATTTGGTGACCGAAGGGTCATCGGGGGTTCGCAATCTTGCAGGGTGAACTGCTCCAATGCATGTTGGAAAATGAGAGCATCTATATCTTCCTTTTTACTTCTATACCTAGTATCCAGTGCAGGTTCCCACATTCTTGATTTTTACCTCACAGCTCCAAACTTTAGTGTGCCTGAGGCATGGAGTCCAAAGTTCATACTTTGCTCTCAAGCAACAATCTTCAGGTATGACAACCAAGCATTTATGAAGGTCCATCCAATATCATCAGTAGACAGTTGAGTTCTAACCTGTGCTTCAAACTCTTTTTCACCTCTGGGTTCCAAAGTCCAAACTTTGACATACCTGAAGCATGGAAACTCAGGTCTGAAGTATATGTCTGAGCAATAACATTAAGGTTCAAGGTCTGAAGCAACCTATAAGGGCAACCTGTTACATACCATTGGAATGGTTGGTGAATATGTGTAACAAGTTGCTATTTAAATAGTGCCCACAGACTAATGCCAGATAACCTGGCATAGTGGCATAGTGGTCTTTTGGCCCAGTTGGAAGAACATATCACTGTGGAACTTCATTGCCTTTCACACAACCTTCCTAGCATCCATAGGCACCTAGTAGAGGGGAAATCCAAAGAGAAAAGTCTAAGGGTCATTGCTACCAGTGGAACACTATATATAACTACTCAGCTTCCAACCAGGGATATCCCTATATACTTTCAAACCTGCCTGACTTCTATCCATAAGGCCCTTTGTACCTAACAAAGGCTGTATATGTGGGTTGCTTTAGAGGTATAACCCAAGGGTTTGAACTTAACCCTGAGATCTCAGACCAACCTGAGACTTTGGAGTCAGTTCTCACACTTCAGACTTTGTATTTTAAGTATGCTGAGGTTCAGACCTTGGACCTCAGAGATGTAGAAGTGTTTGGAGTATCAGCTGAAAACTGGTTATCTCCTGACACAACCCAAACATCTGGCCTGGGATCCAGCCTTTGTCAGGGATGAAGGGCCTTATGGGGTTGGCATTCAGGCAGGGCTGACATTGCTTAAAGCCACCCCTAGTTAGGTGCTGAGTAGTATATAGTAGTCTCACTAGTAGTGAGAGCCCTTAGAATTTCCTCTTTGGATTTCCCCTCTACTAGGTGAGATGCCCCCTGTCACAATTGTATTTTGGGCCTCTTTTACCACCATCTCCTCCCTTCAGAAGAACAACCTTTGAAGGCTTTGTTTGGCTTCTGAACCATTATTGCATTGATCAGAACATTTGCATTCAACAATTCTGCCTTTTCATCAAGCTTCCTGAACCACTCTATTGATGCTTAGTCAAACAATCAATATTCAGGTCCAATCACAATCTTTTCTTAAAAAGAAGCACCCTGAATATCCCCATCACTATGCCTATCTTTTCCAAGGAACTCAAGGACCAAGCTAATTCTACTATTTCAAAGCTTGCAATGACAGGGAATACCATTATACTCAATGGACTAAGCATCCCTAACATTCAGGATCACTATCCAAAGGATTAGCATATGGTTGTTTTTACACGAAGAGCCATGCAATTTGGAAATATGTTTCATGATGTATTTCTGATCTGTTAGTCTTTTCTCCATTCACAAGTTTTCTACCTCCCTTGTTCCTTCAGCCCTATCGCTTTTAATTAGCATACATGTACCTTACCTACCTTCCAACCCTCACAGACTCTTTCCCATTTGCTCTCTCTTCCAGACTGTTTGGTATATAAGTGGCACATTTGGATGTATGTGTTAAATGGTGGGTTGTGTCAGAATCCAAATATCAGTGATAAAAGATACGGATGAATGTTGGGTTAGTGAATCTGTTCGGAAATATTCCTAATGATGATAGAATGGTTTTTGAAAGTGAATAGAAATCCTACAGTAAAAGCGAATGGCTTTCGGAACGTTTGCGAATGAAATGCATAGTTCCGAAGAGATAGAGGTTCCGAAAGGATTCTATCTCGTGGATCGAATGAACTTTGCAGTTCATGTCGATCACAGCCAATGATCTTACATTCCTTGAAGTGGATTTAACTAATAAAATGTCACGATCACAATATGGACACCTCACCTATATCATGGATCTTCCGAACCACCTCTTCCGAACAGATTGTCCGAACCCTGAACCATCAACGCCCCAATTACATCATTTTCATTCAACAACCTGCTTCTTCATCAGTTTCCCTGCATCAATCTATCAATGTTTAGTGAAACACATCGTTGGTCAGGAGTGATCATAACCTTTTCCAAAAAAGAACCACCCTGACTATCCCCATCACTATCCCCATCTTTTTCATTATACTCATTGATTGAGTTGTTTCTATTCTTTGGAAGCTTGCGATGACATTCCATATTATTAGACTCTATAATATGGATGTTTCAGACCCTCAAGATCATCTTCCGAAGAATCTAGGGACGATTATCTTTACCCGAAGAGTTATGCGATTTGGAAACAAGTTTCAAGAGTTATTGTTGGTTCATTAATCTTTTTCTTCATTCACAGTTTTCCTACCACCCTTGTTCTTTGTTTTCTATGGCCTTTAATTAGTATACATGTACCTTAGCTACTTTCTGACCCTCACGGATTCTTTCCCATTCACTCTTCCTTCCAAATGGTTCAGTATATAGCTAGCACATTCACATGTATATTCCCTAGTTCAATTATCGTATGTCAACTTGATTCTTCTACTCACACTTGCCAACTCATCCCCAACTCACTTTCAACAACAATTTTCTATTTTTCGAGTAAGCACTCCAATTCCATTTTGATTAGTTAAAACCACTTCAAGGAATGTAAGATCATTGGCTGTGATCGACATGGACTGCCAAGTTCATTCGATTTAAGAGATAGAATCCTTTCGGAACCTCTATCTCTTTGGAACTATGTACTTTATTCGCAGACGTTCTGAAAGCCATTCGCTTTTACTGTAGGATTTCTATTCACTTTCCAAAACCATTCCGTTATCATTAGGAATATTTCCGAACAGATTCACTAACCCAACCTTCATATACACCTTTTATTACTGAAATTTGGATTCTGACATAAAAATGGAATTGAAGTGCTTACTCAAAAAATATAAAGCTGTTGTTTAAGCTGAGTTGAGGATGAGTTGGAAAGTGTGAGTGGAAGAATCAAGTTGACATATGATAATTGAACTAAGGAATATACATGCGAATGTGCTAGCTTTTATACCAAAGGATTCGGAATAGGAGGCGAATGGGAATGAGTCCATGAGGATCGGAAAATAGCCAAGGTACATGTATACTAATTAAAGGCCATAGAAAACAAAGAGCAAGGGTGGTAGGAAAATTGTGAATGAAGAAAAAGATTAACGGACCAACAATAACTCTTGAAACGTGTTTCTGAATTGCATGGCTCTTTGGGTAAAGATAATCGTCCCTAGATTCTTCAGAGGATGATCCTGAGGGTCTGAAACATCCATATTATAGAGTCTAATAATATGGAATGTCATCACAAGCTTCCAAAGAATAGAAACAACTCAATCAATGAGTATAATGAAAAAGATGGGGATAGTTATGGGGATAGTCAGGGTGGTTCTTTTTTGGAAAAGGTTATGATTATTCCTGACCAACGATGTGTTTCACTAAACATTGATAGATTGATGTGGGGGAACTGATGAAGAAGCAGGTTGTTGAATGAAAATGATGTAATTGGGGCGTTGATGGTTCAGGGTTCAGACAATCTGTTCGGAAGAGGTGGTTCGGAGGATCCATGATATAGGTGAGGTGTCCATATTGTGATCATGACAGAGGTGTATTAAGTCAATATCAGAACTGTGGAATATACAAGAGGGTTTTGGGTTTTTATACTAAGCGTTGTGGGGATCAGGTCCAGAAATTACTAATATAACTAATATATGTTTCATAACTGTCAAGAAGATTTTCATAACATAGTAACAGGGGGGGGGTCAAAATGGGATAAGAGGGGGAAATGAAGATAGAAGGATAATAAAGGTTTCCGGAAGAGTCCAGCAATCCAGAGGGCTAAGGGGTCCTGAAGTGTAAGGAAACAAGTGACCAGCAAAGAATCTGATAATTTTGGAATAGAACTACCATCAGCTACTGAAATGTCCTGGAAGAAAAGAATATACAACATGATGAATCCTGAAATAGGAAAATTGTCCACTGGCCTTCTATCTGTGCATACATGATGATTGATATAAAATGTAGAAGAGAACAGCCCATATAGATTGAGATTAGAAAAGTGGCCTGTGGACGGGAATGGCTCGGGGTACTCCGGAGGTGATGTGTCAAATCCATCATACTCGTCATTGAGTATTGACTGTGAGTTGACATTCCGAGTAAATTGTGAACAATACAGTTAATATGATTAGAAGGACTCAACATTCCTCTTCACAATAGTGCTGACACATAAGATCTCTCAACTACGCTCCGGTCTGCCCATTGATATCGGGATTAACGGTTGCTGCTCAGAGGTCATTAGCACGCATGCCCGACGATTCCGATCGTGGTACGCAGAACCAAAATTATTCTATTCGCTACGTAAGCCAAAGCCGCGTGTCCGCCATTTTCTTGCTTATGTAACCAACCTACACACACCAGTCAGTTCTCAAGATGTGAGTTCTTTTTGCTCCCACTCAAATACAGCTTCTAAACCGAGTCACTTTGCTCTAGCTTGCGTTCAATCTAACAAACAGACTAGGCAATGTGAGTTGGTACAAAACCTGTAAAGTGAGGCAAGGGCTCTATCTATCCTGATAAATGCTGAGCAGCAACCGCACCTGAGAAGTTGTGGATTGTTCGGCGTTGTTTAGCCGCGACAGTTGCATCAACACCGGTTTGCAAGCCCAATTTCTCACCAAAACCGGAGGCAACGACAGGGCTAGATATGATCGATTTTTCAAGATACTGTCTGTATACTCGCAGAGTATATGGCGTGCTCCGAACCCAGTCGATAAATCGAGCTTCGACTGCGAAACATGGCTTCTCCGCCTCTGTTTCTAGCGTATCGCTGAGCACGACAGTACGAGGAAAGGCAGTAGCTACTCTACAGGCCAGCGCGGAGACGGGCCCGACAATTCCGATCGGGGTAATCACACGCTATTCCCACCCTGCACTGCCACAATCGCGCCTATACAAGCGTCAATCTATCTCCATCAGCGAACGGGGATATAACAACTACCTCTCCAAGTCTCCCTTCTCCACTACCACACCCTATTCCAACAACTCCAAGATGTCCAAGTTCTACGAGCTCAACGCAGAAAAGCCAGACGGTGCGATGTTCCCCCTCTCCGAGCTGAAGGGGAAGGTCGTACTCATCGTCAACGTCGCATCGCAGTGGTACGTGTGGGCTGTGTCGTTCGTCTCAGAGACGTATGCTCATACATCCGACAGTGGCTTCACGAAGCAGTATGCAGGTGAGCATACTGTCGCATGCACGTCAAGACGTATACGATGAAGCACGGTTCAGGGCTGCAAGCCTTGTACGACAAGTACAAGGAAAAGGACTTTGTCATCATCGGATTCCCTTCAAACCAAGCAAGTCCATGCTAGGACTGCTCAGATAGATGATTGACACCCCCCCCCCCCCCCCCAGTTTGGTGGCCAGGAACCCGGTACTGACGAGGAGATCGCACAGGTGTGTTATTACCTCCCGATTCCCTCTAGTGAACTCATCCTCGTGCAGTTCTGCACCAGGAACCATGGCGTGACCTTCCCACTCATGAAAAAATCCGACGTGAATGGTGACAATACTAACGAGGTATGGGTTTCACATGCATGCGATTGTGCAGGTAACGGTTGACTTATGAGAAATAAAGACCTATAAATGGCTGAAGGAACAGAAGTCTGGATTACTCGGCCTGAGTAGGATCAAGTAAGTGATATCCCTTTCTACACTCCCCCATGGCATAGTTTGGGTTGTGCGAGCTTGGCGTGCGCTTCGTGGAATACTCTATTGGCATTCGTCTATAATTGAATCACTAACTCATGACTTTTCTAATAGGTGGAACTTTGAGAAGGTCTGTACCTCATCTTTGTTCTCTCCATGTACTAAATTTTTTTTATTCGAACTCTAGTGGCTTATTGACAGAGAGGGCAAGGTCGTAAATCGCTGGGCTAGCACTACGACTCCCGAAGCAATCGACAAGGACGTAGCGGCGATTTTGTAATTTTTTGACCGTCAAGGGTCTTGTATTCCAACCATCTATACTAGAACTGCACCAATAACAATATGGGTTAGACGAGAAACGTCACATGTGACTTCAGCCGAGACGTGTTTCACTGCTGCTCGACCTCCTAAACATGTTCACCACCTAACTTCTGAGACATAGACGTCAGGACATTATTCTTGAGCAATGACCTAAGCTTGGATGAACCGCACGCAGGGGATCCAGATCATCGTAATTATTTTGACACATTTACAACCGCATCCCTCGACATACCAGTCAACTTTGCTGCCATGAACAGCACGAACTCTCCTCAGTCCGTACAAGGTATCTCTGGTTATGAGATAATCTGATCCAAAGCCTCTCAATATTGACCAGTCTGAATGCGCAGACCAACGTGAGAAACATGCCCCAGAATCGAAGGCAAAGCCCGATACCATGAATAGCAAAGTCACGGATATTCAGACAGGCCGACCAATAGGTAGAGGAAGTGAGAAGACTGACAAACCCCATTCCGAGGTGAAATCGAGGACTGCTCACGAAAGTGGTGATTATGGCAACCTCAACCCGGAGGAGTCGCAGTATCAGCGATCGACCAGAGCTGAAAGTGGTATGCCAGACGACGCCAAAAACCGGATCGCCAGAAACGAAGGTGATTGGTGGTTATCTCTTGGTGTGTTGCAAATTGACCGTGCACCAGAGAAGGATGGAAAACGCTACAAGAAAGCATTGAAGGAAGAGGCGAGAGTGGGAGATAATGCGCTGAAGACCAGGATGAAAGAACTCGAATGTCTTCAGAGGGTCCATAAACAAGCTTTAAAGGTAGGAGGGGGATGTGTGACCACTGCTAGTAGAAGTCGCCTTCACACACGGCCTTTTTTTTGTCAGGACGAAGGGTCGGCCATGGTATCGTACTCGAAAGCGACCAAGAACGAACACAAGCTAGAAATAGCGTACCACTCCGCACGCGTTAAGCACGAGTCTGCAGTTGCAGATCTGAAAGCCAAGAAAGAGGCCCTCGATGCCACCAAACGCCATGTTGAAGCGCAAAGTCAGCACTTGCGGGAGAAGCAAAGGGAAATTGAGGAACTGAGGAGCAAGAAGGCGGTAGATGATGTCAGTTTTTTCTTCTTTCTTCTTCTTCTACACCCTTTTGAAAAAAAAAAGGCTGATATACTAAAATCCATATGTGAAATACAGCGCGAAAGAGCGTCAAAAATCAAACAGCTCACAACGAGTCCTGTTGGACCGCCCTCGCCTTGAGGGTTTCCGGGCACCCAACACCCGCTTCCATATCGTTCGTTTTCGTTGCCCAGAAAACCTGTTCGCAAAACGCGGAGAAGCCTGGAGGCAGAGCACACCGATTATTATGGAGAGCTAGGTGTTGCTTTCAGAAGGCAGCCCATTCGCAACATTGGAGATCTTGATGGATACCTGATGGTTGGGAAGTGTAGCCTGTTATCGATGATGCAAGGAGAGGCTGTTGTGGGGGGTATTCAACGCGTGGGTGGCCGTAGACAGGCAAAAGTTTCATTGCGAACGAAGGGTGTCTCCTCTGCGGAAGAATAAAG
>QMFG01005834.1:0-21024 GCA_003314545.1 Ramaria sp. MG151 | reverse complement strand
ATCGGGTAAGTCGTCCTCGTCCGTAGCATGAATGGTTATTCTTTCAATGTGATTTGATTCATCAAAGATCACATCGCGTGCCTTGAGGAGAGTTCGGGTCCGAGGGATCCAGATCTTGTATGCTTTTGAATCATCATAATAGCCCACAAATATACCTTCTGTGGACTTGAATTGACCTTTCCTTAGCATGGCTTTAGGTGTGAGAGCCCAGCATTTGCATCCATAAGTCCTAAGCCAATTTATTTTGGGTTTGGTGCCCCAAAAGGCTTCGAATGGTGAGATTCCCAGCCTGGAGTGTAAGATCCTGTTCTTGATGAAGTTTGCTGTGTGAATGGCAGATACCCAGAATTGTGGGGGAAGGTTTGATTCATGCTGCATGGCCAGTGCTGCTTCTTGCAGTGTTCTGTTGAGTCGTTCGGCAATTCCATTGTGTTCTGGCGTGTAAGGGGTGGTGGTTTCATGTATGATGCCTAACTTGGCGCATATATCTTGGAATTCTTTGCCAATGTACTCTCCTCCATTGTCACTTCTGATTTTCTTGACTTTGGTGTTTGCCTGCTTCTGGATCCATTGAATGTATCGGTTGAATGAATCTGTAACAGTAGCACACTCTTTGTTCTTTAGAAAATCAATGTTCACATATCTTGTTTTGGTTTCAATCCATGTGATGAAGTATTTGTAGCCATTGACGGATTTTTGGAATGGGCCGCATACATCAGAGACAATAATGTCTCCAATATTGATGGGAAGTGGTTCTGTGTTCCTGAAGGGTGCCCTGGTTTGTTTGCCAAAGGGACAGTCAGTGCATTGGGGTATGGGGCCATGGTGAACACTTGGTTGGAAGTCTGATGCAGTTTTCAGCTTCTTCATGCTGTCAATTGTTGAATAACTCGTGTGAGCCAGTCTGTGATGCCATAAAACCACATCAGCAGGTTCAGATGATAAACTGATGGACTCAGGTAGATTTTTGGGGACAGGAAGAGCAAGAAAGCTGTAGAGATTGTTCTCCTTGACTCCTTGAGCAATGATTTGGCCCCTGTGTATGAGAGTCGAATGATATTTGAAGAATTGAACGTCCACATTGCCTGTAGTCATCTTGCCTACAGAAAGCAGGTTGGCTTGAAGTTTGGGTGCATATATGACATCAATCAAGGTGATTGGGACGTCTGGGATCTGGAGCCTAGGATCGGACACAATTTTGATCTTGATGGTGCCTCTCTGGTTTGCCTTAAAGGATTCTCCACTTGAGGTTTCAATGGTAACAGGAGCAGTGTCCCTGATATCATGGAATAAGTCGAAATTTCCACTGAGGTGACTTGAGGCTGCTGAATCGACTAGCCAGTTGTGATATTGATTGGTTGCTGATGGGATTGAAGAGATCAATATTTTGTCTTCAGTTTGAGAAGGTACTTCATCAATTTTAGCCATCAGAATGATCTCATTATCATTTCTTTCAGCTCCTTTTGCAGCGGTCTCAAAATTGGGTGTATTTTGACCTTGATTTTGCTGATAATTCTGTTGCTGCGATAGGAATTGATTTCCTTGTTGATTCTGGGGCCTATAAGTCGTGTTCATTGGCTTCCATTGACCATGCGATCCCTGTGCCTGGTGATTTGAAAGTCCGCCGCCGGGTGCGTAGCACTTAGACGCGGGGTGGCCTAGCTTCCCACAATTGTTGCAGTTGATAGGGGGCCTCGAATTTTGTTGAGCAGATGCATTGAATACATAGGAAGTGTTGGGTCGAGGATTGAATTGCTGATTTGTCCTCTGAGGGAAGTTGGTCTGAGCCGAGTAGCTGGTTCCGTGTGATGGGGTCGTCAGTTGAGGATTGTTGAATTGTTGATAAAAATTAGGGACTGGGGGACCTTGATTGCTGAATCTGGGGCGTTGGTTGTATTGATTCCTGTATTGTTGAAATGGGGGACCTCGAGTGCGGGCTGTGAATGCTGCGTTCGGTTGATGTTGGAGTTATATAGCACATATATGCGCTTCGTGTGCTTCTAGTTTCTCTTCTACGTCATTGGGACTTGTTGAATACATCCTAATCATTTGTGCAGCTTGTGCCCATGAGTCTGGAACATTCCTGAGGAGTGTAGCGACGTGTGTGGAGTCGGTGATGTCTTCGCCCATTGCTGTGAGTTGCTCTCTGAATTCTCTCATGGTTGAGAGGTACGAGCTAACTGGTTGACCTTCTATCATGTGGTAATTGTCGTACTTCGTCCTGATGATATTGATCTTGCTGGGATCCTTCGATTCAGATTTCTTTGTGAGGAGATCCCACACTTCGCTTGACCTAGAAGTAATGCCAATTAGTGTTTGAAGTTCTGAAGTTATGCAGAGTAAAAGCTGGTTATATGCAGCATTGTTCTTATCCTTCCAATCGGCAATAAGGCTTGACAGTGGAACATTTTCGACGCATATAACATTGTTGACCAAGTGAGTTGTTTGATTATCTATGTTGGGCATAGGTTCTTCGCCTGTGATGACCTCGTCTAGACCTCTGTCTCGTGCTGTAGCCAGTAGTTCACGTTTCCAGGATGTCCAGTTGTGGTGACCGAGTTTTGGCTTGATATCCCTAAACTTGTGGATATCATGCTTGGTGTGCGTTGTGATAGTTGCCTGCGACATTGCTGGTGAGTGATG
Source organism: Ramaria sp. MG151 (assembly GCA_003314545.1). Lineage (NCBI taxonomy): Eukaryota > Fungi > Basidiomycota > Agaricomycetes > Gomphales > Gomphaceae > Ramaria > Ramaria sp. MG151. The sequence goes on along the minus strand of QMFG01005834.1, from coordinate 18,381 downwards.
AGACTTTTAATCTAATAAGAAATGAGGAGATGATTTTAATTTATTTTAATTTTGTTTATTTGATTTGTTTTAATTGTTTTCTTCGAGTATGCTTGAGGTGCCTCTTAAGCACCTAAGGAGTGATCTAAGCGGTGTGTCAAATCTAGCGCGGGGGATGCGCTGATGCAGAATCAAATATCAGCGCCTAAGGTTCGCGTACGGTGACGCGAGCTGTAGATAGAGAGATAACTGTAACTTAACAGTTTTGAGATGAACAATAGGTTCGATAAAATGCTTGAATTGATGACGAATGGCCAGTGACGATTTGTTAACAAAGCAAGCGATGATGAGATATCAAGCAAAGATGCAGAGACTGTTCTGGGACTGTGGAGGTTATACTGCCTTAGATTCTGGAGAAATTTACAAGTGTACTTATAGTGAGAGCTAGCTAGTAATTGTCATTTGTGTTCCCAAGAAGAATATTGGGGCGATGGAGCGATTCTGGGGTTGCAGACTACATGAGGGAAAGAATGCCCAAAAATTGTACTAAAACATGTTTAAAATATCTGAAACTGATCGTGAGGTGGTAGGAGATGTGGATCATGTGTTTCACTACTATACTGAGCCAAAAGAACAAGAAAAATAACAAGAGAAAATCCTGAAACTCCATTTCAAAGCTTTGGGCGCTTGCTTAAATGAAATCAAAGCGATCGGCTTTGTTTGTGGATCGGCGACGATAGGGGTGATCGGGAATGGAAATAAGAGTGTCGTAAGAGTTGGTAGAAGTGTTTCAAAGCCATGCGGGGCTCGATCGGTGGCTATTGGGGCCCGTTCGTGTCCAAATTGCATATATGCGCACGTTCGTCCCTGCATAGGCCGGGGATCGTTGCCCGAGTAGTCCTAGAAATGTAAACAGATTATATCCTAAGGCCTGAGGCCTTGGATTCTCATTAGTGGATGTTTTTTATGGATTTTTATTGTTTTTATTCTATGCGGCGCTACTGATGCATCAGTAGATTACGTAATGTAATAGTTGCGTGGTAAATAGATAGTGAAATAACACCCCTCTACTAGGCATCTGTGAGTATTAGGAGGGTTGCCCTTACATGAATAGAATATGTTTTCCAATTTCCATATTTGTCTTTGGCGATGTTTCAGAGCCATGTGGTTGCTGATCGGTGGCTATTTGAGCCTGTTCATATCTGAAGATGTGTGCATGTGCATTTGTGATTGGTCCCATTCAGGGCTGTTATTATTTATTCTATCTATTGATTATGTAATCACTTCAATAGATTAGCAGAGCCACCTAAGAGAGAACAGAAAAGAAAAGCAACCATAAAAACAGTACCCAGTCCAATTCAAGGCTTTCAGCCTTAGAATGCTTTTGTTTATTTTTAGATTCAACTGGCCAAATGGCCCTGAACACAATCAACCTTGAATGAACACATGCACATCTTCAGACATGAATGGGCTGAAATAGCCACCAATCGGTGACCACACAACTCTGAAACATTACCAAAGATAAATATGGTAATGGAAAAACAAGTTCTATTTTCCCCTATCAACACCAATCCATGACTGAAGCCCAAATGCTTCCATTTCATTTAGAACAAGTGCCCAGACCTTCGGATAGAGTTTCAGAAGTTTTCTCATCACTTTTCTTGTTCTTTCAACTCAAAAATAATTGTAGATTGCATGATTTGTAGTTCTCAAAGCTTACAGATGGGTGTCACGATCACAATATGGCAACCTCATCTACATCATTGTCCTTCCGAACCAATCCTTCCGAATGGATATTCCGAACTCCGAATCACCCTTGCATCAATGTTCACATACATTTGATCCGGTCACCCAATCCAGTTCAGGAAACCCTCCATGAAGTGTTTAGTGAAACAACCAATAATCAGGTCCGATCATAATCTTTTCTGGAAAAGAAGCACCCTGACTATCCCCATCACTATCCCCATCTTTTCCAATGAACTTATTGATTGAGTTGTTTCTATTGTGTGGAAGCTTGCGATGACATTCCATATCATTATGTTCTATGGTATGAATGTTCTAGACCCTCAGGATGACCATCCGAAGGATTTAGGGACGGTTAGTTCTACCCGGAGAGCCATGCGATTCGGAAACATGTTTCAAGAGTTATTATGGGTCCGTTAATCTTTTTCCTCATTCACAATTTTCCTACCACCCTTGTTCTTTGTTTCCTATGGCCTTTAATTAGTATACATGTACCTTGGCCACTTCCTAACCATCACGGACTCATTCCCATTCGCTCTGTCTTCCGAATGGTTCAATATATAAGCTAGCACATTCGCATGTACATTCCCTAGTTCAATTATTGTATGTCACCTTGATTTTCCCCTCCTACTTGCCAAACTCGCTTCAAACTCAACTTCACCAACAACTGTATATTTTTGAGTAAGCCCTTCAGTCCAACTTTTATTAATTAAATCCACCTCAAGGGATGTAAGATCATTGGCTGTGATCGACATGAACTGCAAAAGTTCATTCGAGTCACGGGATAGAATCCTTTCGGAACCTCTATCTCTTCGGAACTATGCACTTCATTCGCAGACGTTCCGAAAGCCATTCGCTTTTACTGTAGGATTTCCATTTGCTTTCCAAATTCATTCGATCACCATTAGAGATATTTCCGAATACTCGTACTAACACAACATTCATCCACAACATTTGTTGCTGTTATTTGGATTCTGACAATGGGTTTCAGAAGTTTTAAACTGTAATTACTGTTATTATTTATCTATCTACCGCACAAACTTTGTATTATGTAATTTACTGATGGATCAGTAGTGCCGTCTAGAATAAAACACAAAAACAACATAAAAATAATACTGATGTCAATTCAAAGCCTTAGGCTTTAGAATATGTTTTGTTTACATTTTTAGAATTACTCGGTGAATGATCTCCGAGGCCATGCAAGCATGTGTCAGAATCCAAATATCAGTGATAAAAGATGTAGATAAATGTGGTGTTAGTAAATTTGTTCAGAGATGTTCCTAATAATAATGAACTGGTTTTCGAAAGTGAATAGAAATCCTACAGTAAAAGCGAATGGCTTTCGGAATGTTTGCGAAGAAAATGCATAGTTCCGAAGAGATAAAGGTTCCGAAAGGATTCTATCTCGTAGATCAAATGAACTTTGCAGTCCATGTCAATTACAGCCAGTGATCTCACATTCTTTGAAGTGGGTTAAACTAATAAAAGTAAAATTGGAGTGCTTACTCAAATATGAAGTTGTTGTTCAAGGTGAGTTGAAGACGAGTTGGCAAATATGAGTAGAGAAATCAAGTTGACATACAATAATTGAACTAGGGAATGTACATGCGAATGCTCTACTTATATACTGAACAGTTCAGAAGGGAGGGCGAATGGGAAGGAGTCCATGAGGATCAGAAAGTAGTTAAGGTACATGTATACTAATTAATGACCATAGGAATAGAAGAACAAGGGAGGTAGGAAAATTGTGAATGGTAGAAAATATTAACGGACCATTAATAACTCTTGAAACATGTTTCCGAATCGCATGGCTCCTCGGGTAGGGATGACCATATGCAAATCCTTTGGAAGGTGATCCTGTGGGTCTAGAACATTCTATCACGGAGTCTGATGATAAAGAATGTCATCGCAAGCTTCAATAGAATGGGAACAACTCGATCAATGAATTTATTGGAAAAGATGGGGATAGTGATGGGGATAGTCAGGGTGCTTCTTTTCCAAAAAAAGATTATGATCGGACCTGGTTATTGATTGTTTCACTAAACACTTCATGGAGTGATTCTTGAGCTGCATTGGGTGATTGGATCAAATGTGTGCGAAGAATTAGACTTGAATAGTTCGAAGTTCCGAAGGGGATTTTTGGAAATGATCGGAAAGCCGTACTCCGGTGCGATAACAAGGAGATGTTATAAAACATGATCGTGACAGCACAAATGTGTGCATATATGCACTTCGGACACAAATGGGCTCAAATAGCCACCAATCGAGCCCCACATGGCTCTGAAACACTTCCAAACGCACATACGACAATATATTTACTATTTCGACTTGCCCCTATTGTCACTGATCCCCGAACGAAGCCGATTGCTTCTATTTCATTTAAACAAGCACCCAGTGCTGCGAAATGGAGTTTCAGAATTTTTCCTTATCTTTTTCTTTGTTCTTTCAGTTGAATATGTTTGTTAATTGCATGATCTATAATTTCCATAGCATCCAGATCGGTTTCAGATGCTTTGGATAGCTCTTAGTACATTTTTGTGCATTTCACCCCTCATGTAGACTGCAACCCCAGAATCGCTACATCACCCCCTTATTTTTCTTGGAAACACAATGGACAATCACTAGCTAGCTTTTCACTTAAATACGCTTGTAATTCCTGTCAAAATCTAAGGTAGTAAAATCTCCACAAGTCTCCTATTATCTGAATCAATCACTCTATATCTTTGCAACCACTTCTAAGCTAGCAAATCGTCACCAGCCATTTGCTTTCAATTCAAGTGAACTATTGGACTCAATCATCATCTCAAATCTGTTAAGTTCGCACTCTTATCTCTGTTACAAGCTCACGTTAGTGTACGCGAACTTTAGGCGCTGACACTTTTCTCCCACATCAGCACATCCCCCGCGTCAGAATACATTTTTCGCTTAGATTATCTAACGGGCGCTTAAGCTCGCCTCAAAGGAAATCAAACAAAATCAAACAACAAATAAACAAAATTCAAATAAAATAAAACATTTCTATCTCATTTCTTATTAATTACTTCCAATTTAGTGCAATCCTCCCCTCATGTAGATTCCAACCCCAGAACCACTCCACCACCACTATATTTCTCATTCACCCACAAGAGACTCACCCTAGCTACTGTTTTGTTTAAATATGCTTGTAGTTCTTGCTATAATCCAAGGCAGAAAATCTCCACAAAGTGCTCTATATTCTGAATTTCTTGCTCGATATCTCTGCAACTGCTTTACTGCTAGCAAATCATCACCAGCCATTTGCTTTCAATTCAAAGCATTTACTCAACTCAATAGTTGCATCAATTTTGTTAAGTTGAAGCTTTATCTCTAACTACTAAGGTTGTGTCACCGTGCATGATCTTTAAGCGCTGACAATTTGCACCCACATCAGCATATCCCCTGCGTCTCAATACATATCCGCTTAGATTACAACATTAGTGCCTATTCAGCATGTTCAAGAAACTTCAATAAAACCTCAAACAAATATCAAATAAAATACAGAAATTATACAAAAATATTTCAATTCTATTTCTTATTAAGGGCCATTTGTCTGGTCAAATCAAAAATAAACAAAACAATTCTAAGGCTGTTAACCTTGAATTAGAGTTGCAAATCCAGGGTCATTGTTTCTGTTTTTCTATTTTATCTGAGGGGATCCTGCTGAAGCCTCTCAGTGATTACATCATCTGGACTTTTTAGGATAGATAATAATAACAGCTAGGAACTGAACCCAGGACCCCCAGTATTCCAGTTTGGTGCTTTAACTACTAAGCTACAGTCCCATGGTCTCAAAGCAATCTGCTATGTTGGATATTCACCAAGGTCAGGAATTTCCTTGTATATTCCAACACTAGTAGTTCCCAAGGGAATGTGAGGGTTATCTTTCACTGTCCTTTCACTATTTGATCCACACTGTTCTTCTAGTTCACTCCTGAATGTGAGATTCATGTGTCTCTGCACTTATTTCTCGCGGCTACTTAACAAACAATCTCTGGTGCCTACGCAGGGATTGTGAAGGAGAGTTGGGTAAAGGGTCAAGGGAGCTGTTTTAAAATTAGGTTTAAGGAAAGGGAGCCTGATCAGTGCATGTATCACGTTTCACACGAAGTCTGCATGTAACTTTGAGGGGCATGGGAGGCTCCTGTGCCATCTCCAAAATGACTGCAAAAGGGATTAAAAAGATATTCCTTAAGTAGGAATCAAAATTGTGGCTAGTTGAATTATGTATACGGCAACAACTAAGGTTACCACTACCCCATGAGTCCTCATCAGATGAATGGGTGGTATTTTTTAAATCATCGTAGTGGTTTTTTGTGCCTGCTTAGGAATGACAGATATATTCGGTCACTTTCAAAAATCAAAAATGAAACTGAAGAATTTCAAGAAGCCTGGTTATGTTACCGACCACACGTAGAGCAGGCAAATCTCACTATGCGGAAAAAAGTATAGTCTTTCTGTTAGAGCACAAGTGCTGAATTCGTTTGGATTGCTACACCACGGCAGAGTGACATGTTAGTCTGTCACTGTACTCTTATGGTAGATGATCTGTGCTTAACCTCTGTCTGAGTATTGTATCCACACTTATAGTTTTTAATAAGAAAAGAGATAGAAAATTTTATTATATTTATTTTATGTTTTATTTGTATTTTGTTCAAGTTTTGATGAAGTTGCTTCAACGCGCACAATAAGCGCTTGTTCTTCAATCTAAGCAAAAAGTGTATTGAGATGTGGGGGATGCGCTGATGCGGATGCGAATCGTCAGCGCTTAAAGTTCGCATACTGTAACACAGGCTTTGTAGATAGTGATAACAGTGCAACTTATCAGAAATGAGATAGCTTTGACTTCTATAGATTCCTTCAAATGAAAGCAAACGGCCAGTGACAATTTGCTAACAGTAGAGTGGTTCCAGATATAAAGCAAGAGATTGAGAATATGGGAGACTTTGTGGAGTTTTACTGCCTTAGATTCTAATGAGAAATACAAGTGTATTTAAGGAGAATACTAGCTAGGGTGAGTCTCTTGTGGATGAATGAAAAATATCAGGGTGATGGAGCAGTTCTGGGGTTGGAATCTACATGAGGGATGAAATGCACAAAGCTGGAACTAATTACTATCTAAAGCACTTGAAACCGATCTGTGTGCTATCAGAACTACAAATCATGCATGCAACAATTTTCTTTAGTAGAAAGAACAAGAAAAAGTAGCTGAAAACTTCTGAAACTTCATTTAAAAGCTCTGGGCGCTTGTTCCAAATGAAATGGAAGTGTTCGGCTTCGGTCATGGATCGGTGATGATAGGGGTCAAAGGAAATAGTTAATCAATTGTTGTATTAATGATTGGAAGTGTTTTGGAGTCACGTGGCTGCCGATCGCTGGCTATGTGAGCCTGTTCGTGTCCGAACGTGTCAGGGGACAACCAACTCCCACCAAGTTCTACACTTCTGACACCTTCACATGTCCGAGGCACAAATCCGAAGTGTGAGAACCTCTGTCCGAAGCCTCGGGTCATTGACCCGAAGCCTCTGATTACTAGTCCGAAGTCTCGGACCTCTGGTCTGAAACCTCGGACCACCTGAAACCTTGGACCGCCTTGGGGGTAGGGCCCAAGACCTCAACCCACCTCAGGGGTAACCCAAACGTCGGACCTGAACACCCGGTCCGGCATCCGGCCTCTATCAGGGATGAAACACCTTATGGGGATAGAAGCTGGGTAAGGTTGACAGCGTGTAGGAGTGCCCCTGGTTGGGCATTAGGTAGTCGTATATAGTTGTTTCACTGGTAGTGGGGACCCTTAGACTTTTCTCTTTGGATTTCCCCTCTACTAGGTGAGAGTTTCCCTTTATTGTATTTCCTTGCCTATATATATCTTTGGATTTCCCCTCTACTAGGCATCTGTGAGCACTAGGAGGGTTGCCCTTACAGAACGCATGTATGCGCTTGTTCGCCATCGCATGGGCTCAGGCATGCTTCACTGATTGATACTAAAAATATAAACAAAAGGTTTTCTCAGGCTGAAAGCCTTGAGTTGAAATTAGCAATGTTTTTGTGGTTATTTTCTATTTTATTCAGTTCTAAGGTGGCTCTGCTGATCCATCAGATAGATTACATAATCCAATGTTCACAGGATAGATAATAAATAATAACAGTTTTTCCTCCCAGTGTACTGGGAGTGAGCAGCACATTTCTCTAGTTTACATTCATCTTTAGGTAAAATCAAATGTATCTAGTGTTTGTCTATCACTAAGATTTACACTCGTCTTTGCCTTTGCACAATGCGCTGCAGTATTTCAGATCCCGTTTTTCGATCTTCAGTTCCTGGGACTGTGTCACAATCACAATCTAGGCCATTACATTGTTTCTCCTCTGAACCACAATCTCCGAATGCTTCCGAAAGCCTCCTTTGGAACTCCAAAATAATCCTTCCTCCATCCTTCGCATATATTCAATCTGGTCACCCTATCTAGTTCATCAAGCACTCCAGTTGATGTTTAGTGAAACAATCACTGATCAGGTCCAATCATGGTCTTTTTTTAGAAAGAACCACCCTGACTATCCCCATCACTATCCCCATCATTCACAATCAACTTATTGATTGAGTCATTCATATTCAATCAAAGCTTGCGATGACATCTCATATTGTTAGGCTCTATGATATGAATGATCTAGACCCTCAGGATCACCCTCCGAAGGATTTAGGGACGGTTAGCTCTACCCAAAGAGCCATGCGATTTGGAAACACGTTTCAAGAGTTATTGTTGGTCCGTTAATCTTTTTCTTCATTCACAATTTTCCTACCACCCTTGTTCTTTGTTTCCTATGGCCTTTAATTAGTATACATGTACCTTAGCTACTTTCTGACCCTCACGGACTCTTTCCCATTCACTCTTCCTTCCAAATGGTTCAGTATATAGCTAGCACATTCACATGTAGATTCCCTAGTTCAATTATTGTATGTCAACTTGATTGTTCTACCCAAACTTGCCAACTTGTCGTAAAATCACCTTGAACAACAACCTCACATTTGAGTAAGCACTCCAATTCTACTTTTATTAGTTTAACCCACTTCAAAGAATGTGATATCATTGGCTGTGATCGACATGGACTGCAAAGTTCATTCGATCTACGAGATAGAATCCTTTCGGAACCTCTATCTCTTCGTGTTAAGAACTGAATCTTAGCGGAGGCAAAGTGAGGGTTGAGACTCAATATAGAGTCGACCGAGGTTCGGGGTCGGGTTGCCAAGGAGGGCCGAGGCTCGGCGAACGGATCGAGTGGGACTTGGCTTCAGCTTATGTGCTGCGCCAGCTCAGAGTCCTGTCCCGTATTTCGGACGAGGCCCGAGGTCACCCGAAGTTCGGGCGTGACCTTAACGGAGGGGACGAAGGAGCCTAGAGATTAAGCAAGGTGTATTGGGGTATCTTAGTTGATATCAGAACTGATTATCATGTACATGAACGAATAGCTTATATACGGAGGGGTTCAGGGATCGGAGACCGGATGACCGAGGTCAGGGTCGTAAGCTATGCAAAAGGAGATCAAACAGATGGGACGGATATGAAACGTGTTTGAGGTGAACGGGGACTCAGGCCCGAGGGGCCGCGGGCTTCGGTTCGGCGGTGGGGGTTCTGACACTTCAGAACTATGCATTTTGTTCGCAAACATTCCAAAAGCCATTTGCTTTTACTGTAGGATTTCTATTCACTTTCGAAAACCATTCTATTATCATTAGGAACATTTCCAAACACATTTACTAACACAACACTCATCCACATCTTTTACCACTGATATTTGAATTCTGACAGACTGCCACACAGCCAGAAGTCCAACCAGATGTTTGGCACAAATGGAGTTTGCCAAGTCACCGCATGATGTAGACTGTTTTAAACCGCAAGCACCGGTTTATCAACCCATAGATATCCTAGAATGTCTCCTGGTGGTCTATGAAATCGAATGAATGCTATACGGCAATAGAGAGAACTGGGGTGTGACAGACATAGGAAAACAAGTATAAGTAATGGGCTTGTTCAGTGATCGCTCGCTCATTCTTGATTGTTAAATCGAAAGGTAGGAATACTGACATGAATCTGTGCAAAAGTGAGAGAAAAGCTTTGAGACAACGAATATAGAAACTGCGGAACACGACTCTTGTGGGAAATAGTTTAGGCGCTTACCCTAGCCGGGTCGCCGAAAATCAATATAAAGTAATTCAGTGGGCGCCACGACTAGGCACAACAAGAATGATGTTGCCAGCGTTTGGCACCTCATCTGGATGGCGCTGGCATCGCCTTCGTCCACGTGTTCGCAACGTGATATCCACACCACCACACCACCATCACCAGTGGTAGTTCCCAGCTCATCCTCAAGTCGACACTTGCACCTGCATCCACACCCTTACATATAATGTCCAGCAATTTTCTCACGCTCCCCAAGAAAGTATCTCGAGTAGTCCGCCGTCGCAAATCCCTCAGCGACTCTCCCAAGCCAGCCCATGCGTCATCTATCTCGGGTGCTGACCATCAGGATCCTCAATCGCTCCTGCATAGGATACGCAACTCTACTCATACGCTCCTCGGTAAATTCTCTGGGAACAACTCCAATAATTCTCCTCAGGCAACTTCTCCACTTTCCACACCAGACGGTGACCGGCTTGACCCGTCGTCTTGTCCATCGTCTGAACCAATCGTTGAGCACTCTACCCAAACCAATTCTCTACCAGCTATACCTAATGTTGACCTTGGCCAGTATCACCCTCGCCCGTCTTTACTGGATGTTGGCCACCCCATCGAGCCGTCCCCAGCACTTACATCCTCTGAACCAGTTGCTGAGCGCCTCGTCCAATCCACCTCTTCATCAGTTGTATCAAATGTCGATCTCGGAACGTTACCCCCTCGTTTATCTCCACAGCAGGTGAACCATTCCGGCCAGCTGTCTCCTGCGCCTCCATCAGGTATCGACAACCCCTTTCTGCACATCATTGATCGTCAATCCACTGCAAATCCGACGCTGGCGGCAGAATCACGAGCCCTCTTTTCTGCAACATTCAAAACCTTCATCGAGGGACTGAAGGGACCCTCGTTTATGTATCCAAAATTGAAGGTGACTGTTGAAGTAATCTCAAGCGTCGTCGCCATCGTCGATGTACGTGTCCTTTTGTGTGATCTCACCGAAGCTATTCACCTAAGGTTGCGACAGAGATACACAAAGAATATGGAGGACTTGAAATCCCTCCAGCTGAAACTGGACGCCATCCTGTCCATCGTTCAGCGTTACCAGAACGAAAATGCTATGGAGGCTCTAGACACTCGCGTTCAAGGCCTATCACAGTTCGTGGATATAACATTGATGAGATTCGAAGTTCACCCATTACCCAGAGCAATCACTACTTTGGAAAAAAAAGTCGAGGGGCTTCAAAAACACAACTTTTTAAGACGTCTAGTCGAGGGAACTAGGGATGCGGGGGTGATCACTCAGATACTTGGGTACCTTGACGTTATCTTGAACATGTTCCAGGAAAGTTAATTTACATTCTGAGTTATGATCACTTCCTGATTTTGTCGCAGATAGATACAGGGCTCAGTATTGAGGCAAATACAGCAAAAATCGAGATGGACATCCAACTCATTGCAGCAAAAATAGAACAGAATATGGCAAACATGGAGAAGCTCGTGGAAAATACGGGCCAGATTCCACAGGTAATCCTTTCAAACAGCTTGTGGATACAGTGCTCAATATCAAAACAAACACGAACAGATCAAGGAAAAAATGGACCGTATAGAGGTAATGCCTTTCAATATTGTGATGTCAATCGTGGTGCTGAACCATTTTAGATCCAAGAGTTGGAAGACAGGCTTCTTCGTAAGTCAGACGCAGTGCAATTGTGACCTGGCCGTCCTTCTTACCAACCAAATTTCTAGGGCGTCTTAAGTACGCTGATGACGTGTCTTACGAGGCACACCGGGGACATGGATTCCAGGGTTGTATGCCACGCACTCGTGTCAACATCCTGGACGAGCTTATAGATAGAATGGGCTTCTGATGATACCGCTCCCAAGGTCTGCTGGCTAAGTGGGATGGCAGGAGTAGGAAAGTCTAGCATTGCCCTCACTCTCAGCGAGCGCTTGGACTCGGACTCGAGACATATTCTGGGGGTGAGTTTCTTTTGCTCCCACTTATACGAACCCTCCAGAGATGCACGTCGTATCGTGCCCACTATTGCCTACGAGCTTGGTCAAAGATTTCCCCATTTCAGGTCAGCTATATGTAAGGTTCTTGAAGACCAACGGCATGTGTCTTCGGACCGACCGCTTGAGCAATTCCGCTCCCTCCTCATGCAGCCAATGCAAGGCCCCCTTTCCAAATCTATCGAGGGATGCACAGTTGTCATTATCGACGCCATCGACGAATGTTCTGATTTTGCTCCCGTGGAATCGTTGCTCGAGGCCGTTCTCACATGCAACTCGGAGATGCCCCTAAAATTTCTGATCACAAGCCGACCCGAGCCCCAAATTCGGAAGGCCTTTTATTCCTATTCCGCACCATCGTCAGGTAACCAAGTCTTGAAGGAGATACCTGTGCAGGAATTCACTCAAGGCGACGTACAAGCTGATATTGAAACATATCTGACATCGTCATTGTCGAAAATCGCAGAAATGGATGAACATTCACAGGATGTATCTGACTGGCCTCCCTCGCAGGAGCTTTCGCGTCTCCTCAAGTTGTCCGAAAACCTATTCATTTATGCTGCGACTGCTGTTCGATATATCGGTGCTACTGGTAAATATTATAGGGAACGCCTCACAGAGATCACGGACCTTGAATCTGCTCGCGACTCGGAACTCGATACTAAAGTTATCGATTCGCTCTACAAGCACATTATAGACAAGGCATTCTTCGAGATTTCCGAGCGACCAAGATCGAGAAGGAGGGATGTACTTAGCACCGTCGTCTGCCTTCAGACACCTCTATCTACGAGCACGATAGCTTCACTTTTGGCGCTAAAGCGGCATCACGTTGAAGATGCTCTATCGCCATTTCATTCGGTAATCCACATCCCCGATGATGATGTTATCACCATCTTTCACGCCTCGTTTCGCGATTTTATAATGGATGAGACTCGCTGCGGGGACCGGGACTGGGTAGATGGTTCTGATACGCACAACAAACTTGCACTAAAGTGTCTCGGATTCATGAACATGTCTCTTCGAAAGAACATTTGTAACTTGCCCGAGGACAGGATAGGTGCAGCCCCTCACAAAATTGCGAATCCCAGGGTCATCCCGGAGGCGCTCCGATACTCGTGCTTGCATTGGGCATCTCATCTTGCGGACACTCTTGGGAATCCTCCTGCGGGCATCGCGCAAACACTTGACCACCTACGCACATTCGCGGACGAACATATCCTGCATTGGTTTGAGTGCCTGAGTGCATCTGGAGAGCTTGAGTCTGGTTTGAAATCTCTTGTCAAGGCAAGGGAAGCTATCTCAGTGAGTGCGCAGGTTGGAGAAAGGTTTTTAGCTAACGAGGGTTGCAGAAATACTCTGGATCGGATCCTGAATACAGGTCCATTGGGTTATTATTTGATGACGCTCGTCGATGCCTACAGATGGGGTTCGAGGCCATCAAACATCACTGCCTGAATACGTACCAATATGGGTTGATGTGGATTCCAAAGCAGTCACTAATACGTAGGATGTACGGTGGATCAATAGGTAGGGTACCTCAGATCGTGACGGGCCTAGATGAATCGTGGGGAGCATTGCAACATGTCATGCGTCACTTTGGACCGGTAGTTTCTGTTGCTTTCTCTCCCGATGGGACACGGGTGGTGTCCAACTCGTACGACAATTCAGTCCGTATCTGGAATGCTTCTACTGGGGAGATAGAACGCACATTGGAGGGACATCCAGAAGCTGTGATAACTGTTGCTTTTTCACAAGATGGGAGAAGCGTGATGTCAGGCTTGCAGGATAGCTCAGTTAGAATCTGGAATGCAATTACCGGGGAGACACAGCGCACACTGGAGGGACACTCAAATAATGTAGACTCTGTTGCATTCTCTCCAGATGGGACACGCGTGGTGTCCGACTCGCCGGACAGTTCAGTACTAATCTGGAACGCAACTACTGGGGAGATTGAGCGGACATTAGAGGGACACTCGCGTCGGGTGACGTCCGTTGCTTTCTCTCCTGAAGGAACACGCGTGGTGTCAGGCTCGGCGGACAAGTCAGTCCGAATCTGGAATGCTACTACCGGGGAGATAGAACAAATACTGGAAGGACATTCATATGGTGTAAACTCCGTTGCATTCTCTCCAGATGGGGCTCGTGTGGTGTCTGGCTCGTGGGACAAGTCAGTCCGTATCTGGAATGCAGCTACCAGAGAAATAGAGCGTGTACTCAAGGGACATTTGAGTTTCGTGACCTCCGTTGCATTCTCTTTTGATGGGACATGCGTGGTGTCCGGCTCTGCGGACGGCACAGTCCGGATCTGGAATGTCGCTACCGGGGACACAGAGCACATATTTGAAGGACATTCAAAAGCGGTGGCCTCCGTTGCATTCTCTCCAGATGGGACACATGTGGTGTCTGGCTCACACGACGGGACAGTCCGGATTTGGAATGCAGCTATCGGGGAGATAGAGCGCATACCGAAGGAACATTTGTGGGGTCATGCGGTGCCCTCATCAAGGGACGGTTTAGTCCGGACCCCGGAGGGACATTCACTACCGGTGACGTCTGTTGTTTTATCACGTGATAGGACACGTGTGGCGTCTTGCTCGTTGGACGGTTCGGTCCGAATCTGGAATGCAGCTACTGGAGAGATAGAGCACATACTGGAGGGACATACAGACGGGGTCATATCTGTTGCTTTCTCGCCAGATGGAACACGCGTGGTGTTCGGCTGTTTTGATCAAAAGGTTGGCATTTGTAATACAGCTACCGGGGAGATTGAGCGGATGTTGGAGGGTCATTCCGGCAGTGTGAGATCGGTTTCTTTCTCTCTGGATGGGACACGCGTGGTCTCAGGCTCGGACGACAAGTCAGTCCGAATCTGGAGCGCTACTACCGGGGAGATAGAACATATACTGGAAGGACATTGGGATGATGTAAGCTCTGTTGCATTCTCTCCGGATGGGACACGCGTGGTGTCTGGTTCGTACGACAAGTCACTCCGAATCTGGAATGCATCTACCGGGGAGATAGGACGAATCCTCGAAGGACACTCGAGTGCTGTGAAATCCGTTGCATTCTCTCATGATGGGACACGCGTGGTGTCTTGTTCGTACGACCGTACAGTCCGTATCTGGGACACCCTCACCGGCGAATCAACTTCATTGTCTGAATTTGAATCTTGTCAATTGCCTGATGGAACCAGAGTCCGCCATCTTGTGCCAGGCCAGTTTCGACTCTTCTCCCAAGAAGATCCGGACATATATTTATCTCTGGATAGGCGGTGGATTCTTACTGACCGGCCAAGTGAGGCTTGTTGGATACCCACAGAATTCCGAGACGTTACTGGAGCTGCTTTCTCGGGATCAAAAGCATGCTTTGGATGCGACTCAGGGCGTGTTTTTATGGTCGATTTTGCGCCTCTCCACCGAGAGAACTAGTTGTGCACCCTTTCCCAATTTATTGTATCCAGTCACACTCCATCACTGACCTTTCAAACATTTTTATGTCCTTAAATGTCTCCCCTCTTGCACGCTATATGACTCTGATCTGAGGCTCTCTCCTGTCCTCTCTTCCTCCTAATATCGCCATTATCGCTGCCGTTTATCGCTGCCGTCTCCCCTCAACCTCCGCCCCTTTTCAACCTGCTCTGTTAATGAACATCTCTCCCACATTGTACATCCCACTTCCGACCCTGCTTTTGTACCCTCTTTCCACCACTTCTCACACTCATAAGCGATTCCTGAGGTTACCACTATCCCATAGACCTTATTAGATGAATCAGTGTAATTTTTCAAATCCTCGCAGTGACTTTTTTTCCCCGCCAGCTATACATTAAAACATGCACAGGCTTAGCAATGACATATATATTCGGTCACTCCCAAAGACCAAAGTCAAACCAGAGAATTCCAAGTTTAGCTCGCCACTTAATCACCCCTAGCCAGTCAATCAAGACTAAAAGAAAATGAAATAGAAATTTTATATATTTCATTTTGATTTTGTGCGATTTGATTTTGATTTTTGTTCAACTTTATTTGAGGCGGCTCTTTAGCGCCTAAGAGATAATCTAAGCGAGATATGAATTCTAGCGCGGGGGATGCGCTGATGCGGGAGTAAACGTCAGCGCTTAAAGTTCGCGTACAGTGACGCGAGTTGTAGATAGAAAGATAACTGCAACTTAGCAGTTTTGAGATAAGCAATGGGTCCAATGGAATGCTTGAATCGATGACGAACGGCCAGTGATGATTCGTTAACAAAGCAAGCGATGTTGAGATATCAAGCAAAGATGTAGAGATTGTTCTGAGACTGTGGAGGTTATACTGCCTTAGATTTTGACGAGAATTACAAGCATACTCATAGTGATAGCTAGATAATAATAGTCCTTTGGGTTTCCAAGAAGAATATTGGGGTGATGGAGCGGTTCTGGGGTTGCAGTCTACATGAGGGGTGAAATGCACAAAACAGTACTAAAGACATGATTAAAACTTCTGAAACCGATTGTGGAGTGATAGGGAATGTAGATCATGTATCTATGGAATATATTCAAGTGAAAAGATAAAGAAAAATCTTCAGGATGAGCTGAAACTTCTTTCGAAGCTCACGGGCGCTTGATTAGATTAAATCGAAGCGATCGGCTTTGTTCGGGGATCGGTGACGATAGGGGTGGTTGGAACCAGTAGGTATGTTGCCATGTTGGTCTCTGAAAGTGTTTCAGAGTCGCGTGGGGCTTGATCGGTGTCTATTGTGCCCGTTCGTGTCCGAAGTGCGTGTATGCGGATGTTCGTCCCTGCATGGCCCGGGAATTGATGGCTGGGTAGTTCTAAATATGTAAACAGAATGTCTTCTAAGGCTCAAAGCCTTGAAATCTCATTAGTAGTGTTTTTATAGATGTTTTGTTAATATTTTGCTTGCGGTGCTACTGATGCATCAGTAGATTACGTAATGCAGAGCCGCGTGGTGAACGAAAAATAGAATAATAAAATAACAAAGACACCTATGCTTAGAGGTCTCCCTTGTGCCCTTGTTCTGTAAATGATTTCCAATTTTTGAGCCAAGCCTGGATAAACACGATTTCTTCCCGATGAATGATCCGGATGTCAGCGGGCTCTTCTGCATGGACTCGTAGTCCGTTTTCATCCCAGTGGTGTACCCCATGATGAGCACAACCGTGGGCAATTAAATGGAAAATTACCAGGGATGAGGTTAAAAGTCCCGAGGAAAGTCATTGCGTTGGGCAGCGTAGTCTGTGAGGGTAGCTGGACGCCAAAGGTCAACTAAGGGTGGAAATGGTAAGCAAGCCATATTGGCGAAGCAAACAATTCCAATAAAAATGAGGAAACTGCATATACTCACTTTCCTCCATCCACAAATGCCAGTCGGTCGGCAGCAATATCAAAATCTCCAAGAGCATTCACAGCCATAACATTCGGTGATGCTGGTACAATAATGTGCTCTCCAGGGGGAAACCTCTATGGTTCGAGAACGTCACTAAGCACGAGCCAACATGGCATACTAGTCGACATGACTGAGAAGCATATTCCAAGTCTAGAAGACAAGATACAATTGTAGGATGCTTAGGATCGGGAGCGGTCTGTTGTCGAGAAAGTAGGCCACCTTGGGGGTAGGGCCTGAGACCTCAGCCCACCTCGGGGGTAACCCAAACATCTGACCCAAACACCCAGCCTGACATCTGGCCTTCATCAGGGATGAAGCACCTCATGGGGATAGAAGTCAGACAGGGTTGACAGCACGTAGGAGTGCCCCTGGTTGGGTGTTAGGTAGTCATATATAGTTGTTTCACTGGTAGTAAGGACCCTTAGACTTTTCTCTTTGGATTTCCCCTCTACTAGGTGAGAGTTTCCCTTTATTGTATTTCCTTGCCTATATATATCTCTGGATTTCCCCTTAATAAGAAATGAGGAGATGATTTTAATTTATTTTAATTTTGTTTATTTGATTTGTTTTAATTGTTTTCTTCGAGTATGCTTGAGGCGGCTCTTAAGCACCTAAGGAGTGATCTAAGCGGTGTGTCAAATCTAGCGTGGGGGATGCGCTGATGCGGAATCAAATATCAGCGCCTAAAGTTCACGTATGGTGACGCGAGCTGTAGATAGAGAGATAACTGTAACTTAACAGTTTTGAGATGAACAATAGGTTCGATAAAATGCTTGAATCAATGATGAACGGCCGGTGACGATTTGTGTCACGATCATGATTTACGATTTGTTCCTCCGTCCGAACTGTCCGAACCATTCGAACCATCCGAACATCACATTTCCGAATCTACTCTTCGGAACCTGCTTCATCGGCAGACTTGTCACACCTACAACCCCCCAACACCTCGTCACCCATAACACCTTGAATCATCCTAGCAACATCACAAGGACCCAATCAAGAAACCAGATCCTATTATTGGCCTTCCCTCAGAAAAGAAGCACCTACACTATCCCCATCACTATCCCCATCTATTTCT
>QMFG01005810.1:210-26646 GCA_003314545.1 Ramaria sp. MG151 | reverse complement strand
GCAGCGAAGTGCATTCTCTTAGATAGAGACGCACTCTTTGCCTTGCGCCCAGCTCCAAGGACACAACTTTTCGTTTTTCTCGTGTGTGCGCACTTTACGACGCAGTCGCTTTCGAACCTGACACATTAATGTGCTTCTTGCATCATACAACGAGCACGAACACTTCCTTCTGGAATATCCCTTTCGAAGTTCGGGGGCATTCACCCACTAAATGAAACGTCGTGTGGTGACCAAATCGTATGTCGATGCAATGGGAACGGGATGTCCATCAGAACCATGCTGCTGCGCGGTCTTTAGCGAGCTCCGAAGCGTTTTAGCCATATGGGTGAAATGGCTTTGATATACAAGAATCGACCTCGAGTGTGGAAACAGTCGATGGTATTCTTTTGGGTTCAGATACGAGACGCGAGCTTATAAATGGATTACATGTAACATATTGTTCCTCCTTTTAGGAGATAGCCTCAAGATTTCCAGAGTTAGTCCAGACTCATAGAATCATTTACATCACTTCTTCCGACTGTTCCATGGTTCAATGGAAATCACAGGGTGTACCGACAGTGATAGCTAAAATAGTTTACATGTGTCTCAACAGAATTGTTGTTTACTTTTATCTCCATCTAGGAATGTTGTTGTCAAAGGCTCGGGACGCGTGGTGATTATATTTGAAACTAGTGAGACAATTGTTATGGGTGCCCATCGATTAGTGGTTAAATCACTTCGTTGTGGTTTGATCGGCACCGAAGAGCCCCGCGTTCGACTCGCGGTGGGCACACTTTTTGTTTTACTGCTCCCGTCAGGTCCTATCTATATTTAACACCGTTCCCTCCCAGGTACGACATTCTAGCGGGGATCAATTAAAACAAGGGCCTTAATGATGCTAGGAAGTCCATCGTCGCTTGGCGTATCTTCAGTGTCCCTACTAGCACATTATTACAACAACATTTCGGAACGCTTGAACGTGAGTAATCATATTCATGTGCTCCTTTGTCAAGTGCCATTTACTACTTATATGGGAAATAGTAGCACGGAACTTTGATTTGCTTGCTATTGTTTTTTCAAAATTTCTTTATTGGGCACTATACAGCTTCCCCAATGACATTGTCCTGGCGCATGGCTTTGACGTGGCAGGCGGAATGTAGCTGGAGGAAGGGGAATGCCGCCCGCGTCATCGGTTCGCACCGTTCTCGTTTCGGGAGAGCCCGCGACCACAAGAACTCGACGCGTGAGAGCTCCGGAGCCGACACCGAACTTATGATCATCTCCACATTCAGGGGGGGGATCCCGAGGAACTGAGTATCCCACGTACGAGGCGCATCATAGCCAGAGGAGACCCCTAACGATCAGAAGCTGATATTGTATGCTGCTGACCGATGGAGCGTGAGTGGTCTGCTTTTAACGTGAGGATTATAATCGGAGAGTTAATTGGAAGGGCTTCTGCAGTGAGGTTCATCGCGGCGTCGACCGACCCGGCAACAGAGTAATGAATTGTGTGAAATGTGGGGCTGTACAAGACAATGATCGGGAGGAAACGAGTGGTTCCCAATGTAGCAGTATTTGCCCTCGCGACTAACTCCCTCAGAGGGGCGGTGAGCTCAGGTGTTGTGCTGATGAACCTTTTACCTTGCACGTTTTTACGCGAATCGGAGCTCTCATATGAGCTATCTCCGATCGGCCATCCAACAAGAAAACAAGCAGAGGGCCTAAACCAGTGAGCAACCAACGCTTAAAATGCCCGCTTAAACAACTACCCATTGCTCGCCTTTTCATGTATTCGTTTATCCATGGTAAACCGAGGAGCTAGGGGGACAAAGGGACGGTGGAAGTTTATTGAGCCAATGACTTCACAAAACTCTCAGAAAAACCTAGGGAACAAATGCATCAGTAATACTTCTCGAAGATCAGCGTTTGAGCACAGTCTGACGTGGAAACAGTTGTGAAAGGATCAAAGCAGTATACGGGAACTGCGGCGGCGAAGATTTAGGACGGGGAAATGGGAACAGAAAGATGGAAGGTATCACGACCCTGCGGACAAAGCCGATATACTGCCGATGGAGAGTGGAAGACGTCCCATCGTCCGTGGAAGCTTTCCTACTGCAAAAATTAATGGGGAAGCCGCGTCCGCGGATGGAGAGAATTTTACACGTGGTGTTGTCGATCAGGGTGAAGGTGATCATGCATCATGCAGAAGATAATTAGTAAACAGAAAAAAAATTGGCGATGTTACAGTAGTACGCTTGTGTGTTCGCAAGTTTCTCTGGGGCCAGACAACACCAAACGCCACAGCAGCATGTACTGGATGAGGCGTCGGTAAGGTAAGCGAACGGACGAGACCGTCGGCAACAGCCGACCCTGACCTGGATGTCTCGAATTGAGGTTGCAACTGAAAATAATACCCGTTTGCAAATAGGGACGGAATGGTTGAGGAGCCATGCGGTGATTTGGATGTGACTTCCAGCCCACGGTACTGAACAACAAGAAGGAAAAGACCGGTAGATCTGGGCTCGGGATCAGATTGGTCAAGTCGAGTCTTGAAGCTTGATTATTGTCTGTAAATATTGTTCCACTATTTGCCCGCAGTTCCACCATAGTCCACACTGAATAAATTTGTACCTGCAGGGCACGCAAAAGAAGTGGACTAGTAGATCAGCCTACCCTTGGCCTGTGAAATGTGTGAGTGAATAGTATGCACTTCACGGAGTCTTGCACAGAGTTGATAACACGGCAACTCCCGCCCCGCCTCGTCCTTTGCGGCCCTTGCCGAGGATTGGGTCGCCGTGTACTGCGATGCTTCCCAGACCAGAAAGGTGGAGAATCTAGGTGTTGCTGATCTTAAACACACATCTTCAGTATATAAGGCTTTCTCCACCAATGTCATTCTCTTTCCCTACCCCAGTTCCAGCTCATTCTGCTTGTCTTCTGCGGGCCAATGGATGCGGGCTTGTGAGACCAGTCTCGTTCATTTATTGGGATACACACTGAGTGGCATGACTGTTTCCAGACAAAATGTTTTTGTGGGTTGTTGCGCTAGACACCTGGTGCGGTCATTTGCTGACCATCACGATTCTATCCGGTGGCTTCCCACAGATGGACATTGAAATCAATCACGAGTATGTAGGACGAATCGTCCTTCGCCTCTACGTGCGGTCCTATGTTCCCCTTCTACACCGCAGCCACTTGTTCTTACCATCGAGGGCTTAGGATAACATAGCTCCAAAGACCTCCCGTAATTTTCGGGAGCTTGCCACTGGTCAGAACGGCTTCGGATACAAGGGGTCGGTATTTCATCGTGTAGCAGACGTGCGTGCTTTCTCTTGTGTATTGTTACCTCCAAGTAATTCGGGTAATATTGGCCCCTTAGTTTATGGTACAAGGTTTGTACACTGCCATCTATTAGGTCGAGATCAAATCTCATTCTATTGCTTCAATAGGAGGTGACATCGAAAACGGAGACGGCACCGGTGGGAGAAGTATCTACAGCAGACCATTTTCTGGTTTGTGATGCTCTATTTCTATTTTCCTAGTCTCACAGCTATGTAGACGAGACCTTTCTCGTCCACCATGATAAACCTGGGCTTTTGGCAAGTGCTAACCGTGGCCCCAATTCAAACAGCTCCCAGGTATATCCTTTTCTTCAATGTTGGCGGCCTTGTATAACTTTCTGCTAGTTTTACATCACAAGTTGTCCATGCCCATGGCTTGACCGACGCTATGTTGTCTTCGGAGAAGTTCTGGAAGGCCTACACGTCGTGCACAAGATTCAATCGTATGCTTCGGATCATGCTTCTCGCAAACCGTCCGCCCAGATCACTATACGGAATTGCGGAGTAATCTAAGCATCATCTGTACGTTTTCTGTCTCGTTGTCAATAGCCCCTGTCCTCGCGCCTCGATCCGGGCGGGCCAAAATCTCGACGCACTTCCATTGGGCTGTGCTTATCTCTGCATTCTCTCCTCCTTTCTTTTCATCACATCTCGATATATTGAAATGCATTGCCACATTCCTGAGTGCCCTACAATTGCCCAGCCATAATTTAGCATTGTCAATACTTCCCGCGGTATCCTTGTAGACTCTCAGGGTATGCTTAGAAGCAAGGACTTAGCATTGGCAAACCCGCTTTTGATTGGATGAAAATGATAGCTCCCAAAGAGCTCGAACCATGGCAGGCTTTTCCCATGCATCATTTGGCAGCATTCCAATACTGATAGATGATGAATGGAAGTGCAACAAGCGTAACAGTAATTTGGGACGCTTGGCTGCCGGACTTGGTCTGATTCTATGTGATGAACACGTTTACACATTGATGGAAATTTTTTAGGGTCGCCATGAGGTTGTCATGCCATGCGGAGATCAAGCCACCCCAAAGTTTGCTGGAGAGATACGGAATGTAAAATAATTCTGACAAAGCTACTCGATTGTCTCGTGATGTGTCTGATGTAAGAACAACTTGATATGGTGGGAAGTAAAACTGTGCCCACCGCGAGTCGAACGCGGGGCTCCTCGGGACACAAAACCACAACGAGGTGATTTAACCACTAATCGATGGGCACCGATGGATGTCGCTCAAACCTGACCAACACAACACAAACAAGTTAAAAACTTGTTAAGCACATTAGGTCACGTGATCAACCTTTCTCTTTTGCAAACTGACAAGTCGAAGTCCTCGAGATTTCACGTTGCATTGACCAGTCCAAGAGGCTGGATTGGCGGAGGTGAATATGGATTCACTCATATCAAGAGCTGATGCCATCCGCCCAATAACAAAAAAGCGCAAGTCCTCGCTCTCAACCTCACGGACACTCAAGCAATCGAAAACTCGCCCAAGGAAAGTGACCTCCCGCCACCCAAAGTCACCACCTCGATCTCACAGCTCTAAGGGGAAACTACGAGATGTATCAGACCCAGCTGCAGTCCCAGATCCGACACTCTCTTCTATAGCTAGACGAACAACCATTCCTCCCTCGCTCCACCCTCCCCCCGAGCCCTCTGCCAAGAACAAGGACAGACAAAAGGAGAAAGAGGAAAAGGATGCTTTCCCACATATTTCAGATAAAAAACTAAAAGCGCGGCTGAATTCTCATCGCTCTTTGGCCGCCGCCCGGTCAATGCAGGTCACCGACGCAGCGCTACTCTTACCCACGTCTGCGGGCGTCATAGAAGCAACTGATCCTCTTGATAGAACATGGAGACTCACACAATCCGATCTGTTGGGAAACGAAGGTGTTGGGAGAGAGGCGGCGGCTGGTCGGAGAGAGCTTGTATTGGACGATGGGGCTGGTGGAGGGTTTAAGACACGCTGGACTAGGAATGGACGGCATACTGCCATGGTTGGAAGGAGGGGCCATCTTGCCAGCGTGGACTGGATGACGGGGAGTGTCCATGCTGAAATTCAACTAAAAGAGACATGCAGGGACGTAACGTAAGTCTTTCCGCTTATTGTCCATGGGACGTTTGGCGAAACATGTTGCAGATATTTGCACTCTCAGCATCATGTGGCTGTCGCACAATCACGGCATGCTTTCATCTATGATCAGAATCTGGTCGAACTACACCGGCTTTCTTCCCTAATAGAACCAGCATTCTTGGAATTTCTGCCTTATCACTGGCTTCTTGTCTGTGCGGTTTGTAAACTACTCTTGATTCTTCTTTGTTATCAACGCGATTGACAGATCGCGGATTCAGGGTTTACCAGGAACTTTATCTTACCTTGATACATCCATGGGAACCATTGTGGCACAACATCGCCCCAAGCTAGGGCCTCCAACAGCACTTACTCAAAATGTACACAACGCTGTTGTTTATTGGGGAGCGGGAAACGGTGTGTCAATGTCCATGATATCATGATTCAAATTTCATATTGGCCATAATCTTTCGTCCAAATGACTAAAATAATGTGCCTCCGCAGGTACTGTGACGTTATGGACGCCGTCTTCGACGACTCCGCACGTTCGACTTCTGGCCCATTTAGGACCAATCACAGCTCTTTCTGTGGACCCGTCGTCGGGCGGACGCTACCTCGCAACCGGTGGTATGGATGGCAGAGTGAAAGTGATTGTTTCCCTATTTTATTTTTTTTCAATTGAGGCACAGTTGAACAGCGAGATAGGTCTGGGACTCCCGTAATTATGCATCCCCTGTTCGAGAATGGTCTCCCCGCTCAGGACCGGCTTCCGCTCTTGAGTGGAGCCAGCGAGGGGTCTTGGCCGTTGCGTCCGGTGGGACGGTGAACGTGCGTCAGCACTATAGAATAAGCGTTCCTCGTCCTGTTTTGATCATTTTGTTCGGCTACAGACTTATACTTCGCCGACGATCCAAAGACGCCATTCCATTTCTGCTCTTCCCCCTCTGTACCTTACACATCCTCTCCCTTCTGGTTCGAAACCTGCTTCATCACTAAGATTTGAGCCATTTCAGGATGTCCTGGCGATCGGTTCGTGCTTTATTTGATTATACATATATTAAGATGGAAAGTGATCAAATCTATTTAGGTCACGGGAGGGGTATTTCTACGATACTGGTACCGGGCGCTGGAGAACCCAATTTTGACAGCGCCGAGGCAGACCCATTCGAGAATACGAAGCGACGTGCCGAAAGGGAGGTTCGGAGTCTATTAGACAAGGTATATACCGTCCCCTATATTCAGAGACCACTAATCTGATCACACGCGAACTGTCCAGATCCAGCCGGACATGATCACACTCGATCCCGATTTTATTGGGTCCCTTGCCCCGCCTTCTAAGTTGACATATACAAACACAGCGCCAACATCGGGTGGGAGTGGGAAGCGGAAACCTCCTATCGAGGCTGATGTTCCCTTCCGAAAGTTGCCACGTCTAGAACGCCTCAGGGTACAGGGTAAAGCAGATGAGACCGAGATAGTCGAAGATCACGAGGAAGACGGTACTGACACTAATGGAGAAAAGAAAGCTAAAAGAGTCGAGAAGGAGAAGATGAAAATGCGAGGTAAAGGCAAGGCGTTAAAGCGATACCTTAAGAAGAAGCGGAAGAATATCATTGAGCCGTCAACCGTGCGTTATAATTATTTTGGTTTCCAGCTAAATCAAAGCGAATGCGCTCTGTTTTTAGATTGCGATTCGAGAGAAACTAGAGAAACAACGAGAGGAACACAAGCAAGAGAGGGAAAGGGAAAGAAGGCAAGCTGTCGGCGGTTCGGAACAAGAGGTGCAGAAGCCATCTGCGTTGGATCGATTCCGGAGAAAGATGTGATCCAGATAGCGGTGTATAGTCCTATGCGATGAATCCCGTGCTACCAGCCAAGAGTCCCGGCTCGGGTCCTAATTGAGTGACATTTATGGCTTTGGAACTTAAGTTACACCTTACGGTTCACGGATTGGGCCGGTGACCAAGATGGGCTTCACGTCCTACAGGTATGTCCACCCCAAATAGTATAGAGAAAACCTGTCAGAGGTGAGAGCGAGCGCGACTATCAATCAACCCTGGCGACTTCTAGCCCACTGATTGCGTGCCAGCTCCAGTTTGGTAGAGAAAAGACCGTCTTCCACAAATAACACTGACCTGAGCTTTTATGATGTACTTCGGGTCTCCTGGAGTGTCGCCAACAGAAGATCTCCGATTTATAGCTCATGGGTGCCTGACTGCTGCAGGTTATTTAACTGTTATGATGAAAATACTCGAGAGAGCGTGAGGGTTGCCGAATGGACACTGAAACTTCGCACAGTGGGGTGTTCCTTCTCCCGCGGCTTGACAAGCTTGATCATTGTCAGAACCTATTGCGGATGCATACATAATCACCTGGGCTAGACTTGTGCGTAAGGTGTCCAGGTCGTCTATCAATGCTACTCACGTGCCATGGGGACGTATTTCGCTACAAAATAGGGGGAAACATTCAGACACACGGGCCTGGTTCCGGTTACCTATGATAGAATATACGACCCGCCAATATTTGTCCGCCGGAGGGTAGCGAGAACATGGGAAAATGTAGCTCTATTTCCCCGTAGGGCTGTGAAGTGATTATATGGTGGTGTAAGACAATGAACGCACCAGATATTCGACAACTGTGAGGGGTATAATAGTTGACACATACCTCACCACCTGTTTGCAGCCATCCTCTGAAATTATATTCTCCGGTCTAGAAGGCCCAAAAATTAGCAGACGGCACATTTATAAGGAAAAGGTTCGGACCGAACAACCTTCATGAGATGCTGAAACAATATATCAGGATAAATTTTAGTATCTGCAATGCGCATATCTCCATGGCGCAAAAAAAGACTCATCACCCTCCATAGCTTATGGTGCACAGGCTATGGTCTATGCTGTGCGTTGTGCCTCAGAGTTGCAAATCTCACGTGCAGATGGATTGCAAAACTAATATGCCCCTCCTTGAGGAGACATTCTTTCCCCTCGAAAATTTTATCCCCCAAGTGCGACATCTGCGCTCAGTGATCGTCGAATCAGCACAGATGCCATTAGCTGTGTCATAAGTATTTGAATTCACTGCATACCTTTAGCGTTAGTGAAGCCATGCGATTAAAGATAAAAGTCTTCGCCAAGGAAGTCACCGTGGGGAGCTGTCCAAGTATATTATGAGCTATGACGGTGACCACGAAAAGGCTAGTAGTGATTGAATCTCAGCCTGTTCAGTTTCAGATCAGTCGTGTTCCCAACGCAGTCATACTGGCGCGGTAGGCCCAAGAAGTACACAGACGAGTTTGAAGATTACCAACATCGTCGTGCTATCAGCCCATCTTTCTAAGATATCTCAGAACGGAGACCTCGACCAGAACATGGCTCCCACGGCCTATGATCCCAACTCTCCTGACGAGCAGCCTGTTTGCTTACCCGCGGCTCCTCTGGTAACTTTAGCATCCAATGTTGTTCTCCAACCCCCACTCTCTCGACGAGGTCACGGTCCAGGGTTAATAATATTTCTACCTCCCCTCCCAAGCGATCATCATACAAAACCTGAACCGCGCAGGAGAAAGCCTCTAGACCCAGCACCGATACAAAAATGGGCGGAGGAAGGTTTTGCTGTAGCTGGAATCACAAGCGGTGATTCTACCGTGAAGACTGCGCTGAACATCGCTATAACTGCCCTTGTTGAGCTTGATCAAACTGACATCAAAGACAAAATCGGAGTGCTTGGTATGATGCAATCGCTCTTTTTTTGGAAGCATTTCGATAAACCAACGCTCCTATGCCACATCAGTATATGACCCTCCAAAGCTTTTGTCCGTTCTGGACGCCATTTCGGAAGACTCACGTCTTGCATGCATTGTGTCCTACGGTGCTCACTTTCGGGAAAGTCCTATACCTTTTCTTAGTCACGTCCCCAACGTTGAACAATTCGAATATGTGAATACTCCATCGTCTTCTTGTCACAAGTATTCCACTGCGGGAGCATTCTTCGTTCTGCCTTATAGCCTGGATTATCATGCAGGGTCCGCAGCAGTCTCTCACACTCGAAGCCTCGTCTTTCTAAGAAAACACATCGGAGGACCACATTTTGATATTGAGGGGATATGGGAAGAGCACACGTTTTTCGAATTTGAAGTAAGGAGCGTTGCCAAGACAATGGGGACGATGGTGGTATGTCTTCCTTGTTTCAGAGAGGTGACTACAGCAGGTGATTTCCCCCAGGCAGAGCCGTATGTTAATCATGTCCCGACGGTTAGCATTCAGCCCAACACTACGTGTTCAGAGATTGAGACGATCCCATCATTGTAGATGACCGGAGGAGTGGGGAGGGAAGATCTTTCAGTTTTCTATCGAGATCACTTCATCTTTTCGTGCGTCTTATTCTTCCTATCTTGCGCCAAGATAAATAAACCACTGGTGAATCGCCCAGAAATCCTGCTGATACCGCTCTTGAGCTAGTCTCGCGAACTGTCGGAGCAGACAGAATTATTGGTGAGTCTAGCAAGAACTGCTTGTATATTCTATTTAAACTTGGTGGGGGGGCAGACGAATTCGTCTTAAATATGACTCACGACAGAGTCGTGGATTATCTCCTTCCGGGTGTACCCCCCTCGGGACGAAAGCTAGCTATTCCTATGATAAGCGTGGTCAATATGCGTGGAGACCGTCTCTACCATGAGCATATCTGGTGGGACCAAGCTAATGCCCTCAAGCAAGTTGACGTCATTCCAACTCATGTGCCTTATCCTCTACCGGATGGGAAAGTGAGTCTTCGTCTTCCTGTCTCCGGGAAAGAAGCAGCCAGGTTATTAGCAGATGAAACGGCTGGCAGGAGCAACGAGATGCTTGGCAAGGGCTGGGGTATTTGTGATATCTGATCTCAATGTAGTATTGAAAGTCTGTGACATTTTAAACCAGAACCGAATATCGCGAAACGATGATGGTTCAACGCTCACATATTGGGCTAGATACAGGGACGTATACGAGAGCAATATGGATGTAAACCTACGGGAAATGAAAGCAAGCATAGAAGTTTACAGATGGCATAACGACAAGGGCGAACTAGGACTTTGACTTCGACTTTGGAAGGTCATCCTCGTCGGTCGCCGTCTCGACACTGGCGGCATAGATTGATTTTGTTCTAGATTTGTTGGTTTTCGTTGAACGCAGGGAAGCTGCGCGGGAATGTGTGTGGATAGCCGTATGATTTTCTGTCGCTGGTTCAGGGAGCGGTGTCGCGCTACTGCATGCAAGAACAGCCGGATCAACGTAAGTGTTTGGGTCAAAATCCTTATATAAAGAAGCTAGGGACGCAGAAGAGACCTTTTTCTTGGCACCACTGCCGCCCGAGTAAAGTGACATAGGTCGTCCTAATGTTGCAGACATCGAAGGTCCAGGAGCAGGGTCCGCCGGCAAAGCGTTGCCCCAACCTCCAAATGGTGTCTGCGCGGTGGACCCATGGGGACTACCGAGGACTGACTCTGGGAGGGGCATACGAGCAGGTGTTAGAGGGTACTTGATTCTCGGAGACGGCGACGTAGCATCATGCATTATCGCTCCCGCACGGGGCAAATCCTGATATGACGTTCTTCCTGTTCTGGGTGCAGACGACACATTGTCAGGCAACCCCTGAGTTATGGTGGCCGCACTGAGGGGTAAGGGAATACCGGACGGTGTACGACCGGAAAATCCCGAAGGACCTCCTAGGGGTGGTAATGTATTGGCATTTAAATGAGGTGTCTTCAAAGGTAAGCCAGGAACGTTCGCTCCGGGGGTTTTGGCAGCAGAAAAGGCGTCTAGAACTTCGCGGGGCCCTTGTATAGGTACAAATCCAGGAGGTAAGTCGAACTCGCTAAGATTAGGTGTTTTAAGACTCATGGGAATTTGCCCCGAGGTTAGAGGGAGTGGTATCCTGGAAGGAGTTATGGGAGGCACTTGCGTAGGCACAAAGCCGGCGGGTAGACCCATGTCTGCCGGGTGAGGTGTTCCGAGACCCATGGGGATATTACCAGATGTTGGTGGCAATGGTATCCTGGAAGGTGACAAAGGAGAACCTTGCACAGAATGGCGACGAGACGGTGTAGCAGGTGTTGGAACCGGTACGGTCCTTTGTCCTGGACTTACGAGATTGCCAGCGAGACTGATCTTGGAACCTTTCGACGAAGGGCGAGACTGAGTAGTTTCAAGAGAGCGACTTAATGAAAGAAATAAAAATAACGTAGGAAATATCAATCTACCGGAGGCTGAATGGTAATCTCAGGAACAGCCGTAGACGTGGACAACGGTCTGCGGTGACCCCGATTAAATTCGGGGGTACGAGTGGAAACAGCAGCTTCTTCGGGGGACGATTGGGAATCGAAAGAAGGGAACGCCCGCCCAGTACCGAAGGCATCGTACATCTCTGCCTGCTTTTCTAGTACCTCGACGTCTCTGCTAGCACCCAGCCGCTCGGGCATTTTCGGGTTAGGCCGTCTGCGTGGAGCACTTGCTCTGGTTGTCGAAGACTTGATGGAAACCTAGGACATATGTCTCATACTTGAAATTTGTGGATACTCGTAGATTGTTGAACACCTACGTCGTCTCTAGTGCCTCGAACAGAACCCCTATTATCACCTGACGGCGATTGTCGAAGCTGTTCAGCAACGATCCGCCGGTGGGCAAGTTCTGTCGGTGACAGTGGGATCTCTGAAAATTCACCATATTCCCTTGGATCGTCCATGATTCCCTGGCTGGGAAGAGCTGGAGAACCTCGGGGTGGAGTATCTCTGGTCGGTGGGGGATTTCTGATTTGTGGCGTTGGAAAACGTTCAGGTTCGGGACTTTCTGCAGCTGTACTCCCGCCTTCTAAGATAACACTCAACTGACTCCCGTTACCGCGTCCCATCCCAACCACACGGACACGTTCTGGTTGTTCGACAATCTCGAATTGTGAGAATTCGGTGGAAGTATCGGATGGCGAAGAGCGCCCCGGGGCGTGTAATCCAGTGCCTGCGCGGGGTGGGCCCATA
The DNA here is from genome assembly GCA_003314545.1 of Ramaria sp. MG151. Classification (NCBI taxonomy): domain Eukaryota; kingdom Fungi; phylum Basidiomycota; class Agaricomycetes; order Gomphales; family Gomphaceae; genus Ramaria; species Ramaria sp. MG151. The sequence goes on along the minus strand of QMFG01005810.1, from coordinate 14,245 downwards.
CGCTGACGTTGCTTTCCTTTGTTTTGCCGCTCGATCCCTGATGTGGGAAGGGCGGGGAGTGGCGGGGAGGATCCATGCACTGCGGAGTCCCGCGCTAGAACTTTGCTTGGTCTCACGTTGTTCTCTATTGCAACACTTAAAGGTGGTGGGGCTGGGTGAGGCTCGGGCATCGTCATAGGTGGTTCAGGAGGTGTTGGTTCCTGTACAGTAATGGTCGGAGCCGCGTTAACACTGGAGGTTGAGGGCTGCAAATTCTGCACTACATCATTTACAAGTACTGGCGGAAGAGCCATCGTTGGGGTGTGTGGGCTTGGAGGAGGATCTAATTTGTGCGGGGGGGGCAGAGAAAAGCGGTTGTTCTCCTGAAGAGGGATATAACCTCCCGGCAGAGATGGACTTGGTGTATGGCGAGGGGTGTGACGTGGAGTAGACGGACGTGGACTAGGCGAAAGATTCGGGGCGGGTATGGGAGACATTCGTTCTCGAGAAGCAGAAGGGCTGAGACGGGAAGATGCGGGTCGAGTGATGTTTTCAATACGCTCAGTGTTGTTGACCAAATGCACTGACGCGGAGCTTGGAAGTCCACTCAACGAGGGTGGTTTTGGGTCCGAGTTAGATCGCATGCGTGACTTGACACTGGGCGCGAGACTTCCAGAACGCTTGCGCCTTGCTAGCGGTGCTGTGGTAGGCACAGGGACAGAACTCCTTGGCAATGCCGATGACCGCGTCGCTGGGGATGGGAACGATGGAGCACCCGCCAAAGGTGGCGTAACGGAGGTGCGAGAGTCGGTGGATTCATCATCGTAGTACATCATCTCCTTATAGGCCGTCTTAATACCCTCTCGAGTACCAAGGTGCCAACCTTCTTTGCGTCCTTCCTCATAGCCCAGGGCTTTGCCCTCTTCCTTGCCTAATGCAATGGCGCGCTGGATCTCGATCTCCTTGGCTATGGCTCTCGCCTTACTTCGCTCCCTCGCAGCTTCTTCCTCGGCTCGATCCTTCTCCGCCGCCATACTGTCTATTTCTTTTTGAGCACGGAGAATTTCGTTGCGGGCTACTTCGAGCTGGGCTTGGTAGGCCTTCAAAGTCTCTTGTTCGCGCTGTGCATCGGCCTGCGCCGCATGTCTCGCAGCTTTCAGTGCTAAGACCCGGGCTTCTGCCTCACGGGCTCTGACCTCAGCTTCAGTCGCACGACGGTTTTCCTGTTCGAGGCGCTCAGCGGCTTGTGAGAGGGCTCTGCGGAGCCCAACAGCCTCAATCTCATCATGTGCAAGTAAACGAGAGAGCTGACGTGCTTGGAGCAACGTCGCATCGCCAGTAATATTTAGTTCTCGTTCTTTGTGAGGATGGGAACGGTGTCTCTTGTGAGAGGATGTCCGATGTGTTTTTGCTCTATAGCCCTTGTGGCTGTCTGCATCCGAAAGGAGTTCTGAACGAAGAGAATAAGTTGAGTTAGGCGATGATTTCTCAAGGATTTTACGGAAATTAGAGCTGCGACACCGATTAGTACATTGGGCATGGGGCATTAACTGCACGTACGCTTGATCGCTGTGAACACTCTGCTCACCAGGCATAGTACACTGATGAGTGTGATTGGTAAGGGGAAGGGTAGAGGGTCAGGAATTCATACCCAAGAAGTCCCGAAATCCGAGTGGCGTGGGCAGACGCGCAAGGGGTGCTGAAACCACGTTTCCTGAAAGAAGTTCTATATATTGCGGGAATTACACGGAACGCAGGGACGGATATCGAGCTTTTTGGCAGAGTAAAACGACAGTCGTAAAGAGAAGAAAGAACAGTAGTAGAAACCAAACTTATGTATCACGTGACAAGGCGTGTTATTTTCAACAGATCTGACCCAGATACTAGCCCAGCAGTACCAGCGCCTTGCTAGCTCAATCGGTAGAGCGTGAGACTCTTACAAAGCAAGTCTATCTCAAGGTTGCGGGTTCGACCCCCGCGTGAGGCTAGAGCATCTTTTTTGTGCCAGAGTCATTGTGATTGCCTCCATTGTCATGAGCTCACATTTCTTACTAAATTCTAAATATTCATCTCGGCAAGGCTTTTTATACAAACATAACGAATCACGGCTTCCTGGGTGAGTTATATGTACCCAAGACGCAGTGCTTTGTCCATAGCATATTCAAGGTATCCAAAACAAGCTTCCTTGGTGGCATTCCTCCCAGCTTTCTGCTTCCTGAATCATCCACTACAAACGCCTTTCGATACAGTTCAAACTTGTCGCCGAACACGCTACCGTGGTCTTTCTCTACAGCTCCGCCCTGAAGCGAAACAGCATCTCAGCCTCTCGTCTAATTTCGTCCACGCCAACAGCTCGTCTGTTCCCGTCTGTTCCAAATGTCTTCATACCGGAATACTCAAACTCTGGGACGGGGTTAGGAATGCAGTTTTTCGGCGTGACACCGTAATCTTCAAAAGTGAACGAGCCCCCAACTTCCTCTGGAACGTGAAGCAGGATGGCGTTGGAAGAGTCAATCGAGACGTCGTAGTCAAAGTAATTCAACGGAGTGAGAAAGAAACTGACCGAACAGTTAGCATTATTCGGAAAATACGCGGTAAATATCTACCTTGAGGTAGCAGTATTAGTACGAGTGTTGGGAATATCTTCGGCTTGGGGCTTGACACAAGCCAATCAAAAAAAAAAACCATGCACAAAGTTACCTGGGGAACTACTGACTAGATGATGTGTCCCAACATTGATCCATGCCACCAAGTCTTCTTGCGTTATGTTCTCGGAATCAAAAAACTTATGAAAATCTACCATCGGGGCCCCCGGGAGGTGCAGGTTCCACGTGTTACTCGAGGATGGCTCTGTCTCTTTGCGCCGTGAGACGGCTAGGTTGTATCTAAAGGCAAATTTAGCAGGCTATATAATCACCAGTGAATGGAAACGCGCCTCGCCCACTGGGCATTCTTGAGAAGCCTTTTCGACCCCACAACAGTCTGATATATATAGTCTTGTAACCCGAATCAAGGAGCCTGACGGTAATGCTCACGTTATGGATCGGATTCACTCCAGCATGAATAGCATACCCCCGGAGATTACCCCACTTGTTTTTTGCGTCCTTGTTTACGAACGCATATCCGCCTTGGAAATTAGTGGGGTACTTGAGCATCGCATCATCTTCATTCGTGATATACTCTCGAATAATCTTTTGTTGAATGACAGTGTTGCCCCAGTCATCGTCGAGCCATGGTCGTTCAATCTCTTCTTGTACTGTGTGTGTATACAACAGAGAGTTTTCTTGACCAACGACGTCTAGGTCCACCTGGGTTCACGAGGAATGAGAAATCACACGAGTCTCCTTTGAATTGGAGGTTTCCACCTTGTAATTTATGACGTGATCATGGAGATTTCCCACTTGGGACAAAGAGCATAAGAAATAATGCTCACCGTGACTTGAAAGCACGCTCACCTGTTGTATCATGTATTTTGGCTCCGTAGGCTGCCTGTGGCTCGTCCCAGAACCCTCCTTGAAGATATCCCGAGGCCGACAACCTAACTTCAATAGTGCCGTCTATGTGGAATATATACTCGAACTATTTGATATCAGAAATTAAAATGGTTGAAAAGAACCGCCCTTGGTCAAACTCACCACTATTGAAGATCATAATAGCACAGAGGTCAGGTGATAGAGTGCATCAAGAAGCAACCACTCACAGTAATCGTAACTGCATAAGTCTGGTGAGTCATATCCAGCGAAGACAACAAAATGAGCTACATACTTTCCCACCGTGCTGATACTGCGAATTGTTAACACGTATCCTTTCACAGCACCAAACTCTCCTTCCATATAGCCTAGGTGCCGAGTAAGTGGGCGACCCGTATCCTGCTCAAATATACAAATCGCACGCTCCTGCGTAGAGCTCCCAAATGATGTATGCACGGTTGCCGGAAGGAAAACTGCCTCATGTGGGCAGTCATAACCAGGTAGCAGATCACGCGAATTTATACCCATGCCAAAATGAGAGTCCAACCACGCTGTCGTCCCTTGGTAAGGATCATGACCAGCTTCAAAGTAACTTAGATGTATCCTATTCGAAGAGTTTAAACCTGAATTACCGTATTGTGAGATAGCTTCCTGAGGCGACAGCTAGATAGAAGCCAGATGAGACAAACAAAGGCTCGGTAAGAAGTAAAGCTCACCTCATATATGATTCTCTCACCCCGGAGTCTAACATCCCAAAGACTCAAACCCATGTCACGATTAAAGCCCAGGTACATCCCCCATCCCATCCAGCTGATATATTGAAGTTCTCTATCTACTCGGAAACGAAGGCCAGCAAAAGACACTGAGCGGGGACCAGGAAGATGGTCAAGGTCAAGCTGGGGCCCTCGTCGTTTCCTCTCGCTCCACGAGGCGTCTTGGGCTTGGTGTGGCGGATGGGCTTGACGTTTTAAAGTGCCATTGTGGAAGGCTTGAAGAAAAGACTCGACAGATGGGAACACTTGGTGATTGTATACAACCTACATCAAAAACGAGCCAGAAAGCTGAGTATTAGCCGCCTCGCTTCATATTCTACCACATGGGGGACGCGCCTTAAGGACTTTCCACTGCGAAGGATCTGTTCCGCTAGCGTCGATATACTGATAGAAGCCAAGTGGATGTAGCCACGATCCTGGAACATTTCGTTTCCAGGAAACCCACATACGACGAAAAGTCCCATCAAAGCTGAACGGGGCATTGATTGCTGCCGCCAGTGTGTCATTAGGGAGACCATGGGCCACAGCGCCGAACAACTCCTATTGAGTGGCAATGTCCAGTGAGCGATCATAAGGTAAGAAGATCGTCCAACCTGTGTAGCTTCAGCCAGCTGAGGCATGAACCTGCCGGCTAGCTGGGCCAGTTCCGTAACCAGGTCTGGGGTACGAGCGTTGTAAGGGATATCGTCACGATGGTAGATACCCTTCAGCTCCGACAGAGTGGTTGTTGGGCCCACGGGCAAAGGGCCGACCAGATACTCTTTTACAACAGGTTGCTGGGCTGCACCATGGTGGATTATAACCTTAGCAAACCGTTTGGGCCTCGGTTCAGCAGTCGGAGAGTCGAGATATGCTAGCGACTGAGCCTTGGGAGGTCGAATAGCCTCAATGCCAAATACGTGGTTGTCACTTGCAGCTGGATTGTCACCGACGGTGAGGTTAAGATATCTACTGGGTGCCTCTAGCCACTTCCTGATTTCCACAGCTTCAGGCACGGATAGAGACGACCAGAGGTTAACAGGTGAAGGAGGAAAAGCAGCAGCAGGAGCATCAGAAACGCATCTCTCCACAGGCTCGACAAATGTATAGTCATCAGACGATTTCCCGGGCCAAAATTGATGAAAATGACTGAATGGGTACCAGTACAGGATGGTTGATATAGCGGTAGTTAGCCCTGCAAACAAGACCACCAAACGTAGTCGCTTGACTTTGTGTTCCTCTTTACGAAAACCGAAGGCAGTCGAATTGGGCTGCTTCAAAGATATGCGGTCGACCATGGCAACAGCTGGAGACTATCACTGCACTAATGTTAAACATTCGAAATACACAACTGACAGCCACGAACGAACATGTAGAGTACTCCTCTTCGTCGTCTCGATGTCAAGGCCAGAAATTCTGACAAGTTACTCGGGCGCGCACCTGGGGCACTCCACGAATAGCTGGGAAAAGTGCAGTAGCCCTCAATTATATATACCTATCGGTTCGATAGCCGTCTTATCTTGGACCTGTTGGCCATTCTCGCTATCAGTACAAAGCCGAGCCAAGCTGAGCTCTCGAAGCCTAGTCAGAAGATGGAATAACGCTAAAAATAAGCCGGAAAGACGAGAAAGAAGATTACAGTGGGAAACTCTCGTGAAGACCACATTTGTAGAAGAACCTCGCATGTTACTGTCACATTTGTCACACGTCGAACAGTAACCACTATTAATATCTTCAAAACGCCTACCCAACGTAGTACCACTCCGATTTAACCATCCAAACAACCTGTCCAGCTACCCACTAGGTCCACCACACAGTACCCTTTGACTGGAACATATTGTCGAGTGATCATCTTTATAGTCTCCTGCGCTACAAGACCTCCAAGGAAAGCAGCTGTGTTCGGCAGATCTGCGGTGGGTGCACGGGCACTTGAGTTTATGTGATTAGTATTCAGTTTGAAGTCGGAAAGATGACTGATGAATTACATTTCGCCCAATGCATTGTCGAGAGCCTCTGCCACTTCACCTTGCCATTCGAACGGGCCTACGATTGTGTGTACCTCCTTCATGAGCTTTTCCGCGGTGACAATGGCTCCGAGCTCTCTTGTCTGGAGACCCGCAAGAGCTGACAAGGCAAGGTGTGTGGCAGCTTCTTTGGGATATACTTGTAATCCACTGACTGTGTTGAGAAAGGGGTTTTAGCAACCTCTATCATAGCCTCAATAATAGCTTACCAAGTGCTTCTCTGTCTCCATCAATTGCCCCAAACGGCTTTCCGCGGAGTAATCGTAGGCCATGAGCGTTCTTTACGAACTCATTTATAATTTCATCGTCAACAGACAACTCCTCTCCGATCAGCATCTTAAACAAGCTCCTCTCTTGCTCTGCCTGTCGCTTATACAGCTTTTGGAGATGAATGTAACTGTTTGTGTCTGACTTCATGTCTGGTAAAGTCGATGATAGCGGGAGAGTATACGGTGGCTGCTGAGTGAATCGATGTAATGCGGCTAGAAGATGGAAAAATATCGCGTTTGGCGAACCGGATGATTGGGGTGGTTGTAGTGCAGGGTCAGAAAAGAGGGCGGCGATGTCAGGAGGAACTGCAGTAGGGGTCCAAGAACGATAAGCTTGAGCCACAGCCTCGTCAAAGTTTTCTTCATCTATTTTTCTCTTCATTGCTTCAATGCTCTTCTTGAATGCTTGCTTCTCCGCATAAGATTGTGGTGTCTTGCCATCATGCTGTAAATGTCATAAATTAGCAATGACCCAAGAATCAGTGAAAAGAAACAAACGCACTGCCTTCTTCCAATCCTCCATGGCTCGAACGAGGATCACTACGTACGGTATATGACCGTGATCTATGTCCTCAAGTGAATCGAAATCCAACGACATCGCATGCTCTAGCAATGCTGAAAATGGTTTGTCAATCCGTAAGGAAGGTGCCGTTTCGCTGTGAGAATCAACGACTATATGGAACTAATTGAGACGCGGCCATGGCCAAAATTAAAAAACGAACTGGTATGCTCGTGGAACTGGATGAAGAATTCTGCTAAATACCCAGCTGAGCGCACAACGACCAGTGAAGGTCCACGTGCTTCTGACCAAAGAAGTGAAGAAAGTTTGGATAAGAGAGGTGGAGCGAGATTATGTACGATGATTACAGTGAAAGAGGTCAAATAACTTGGGTCACTTGACAAAATATCGTCAAGATTCTGATCAGTATCTCAGTAATAGGGAACTGTGATTGTCATGAAAGTTCTCACCGCAGTGTTGGCTTTGCCTTCAACACCATCATTCAGCTCGCCCAACAGTCTCACAGCCTCTTCAGCTCGTGACTTGTCCACACTCTTTAAACCTTCGAAAAAGAAGTTATTCCCGGCATCTTCGGATGTTACATTTTCTGGGTCCAAGATGGTAAAGTGACCCACACCCGGTAATACCAGGTTTTTCAGGATCGATGTTGATGTCGCGGATGCGGATATGACGAGGATCCGGGAAGACTCTAGCGCGTTCTGTCCGGATGATGCCCATAGCCTTCTCATCCCATAAGAACGTCGCGAAGGTATGGAAAATTGAGAAGCTTACCGCAGCTGACGGTCATACCGTCGAGTCTTCTTGTCAGGCTGAATACTGAGTTCGAGAAGCTGCAGCTTAGGCGGTAATTGGGAAATGTATAGGAGGGTGGCTCACGGAGAAGGCAGTATGGCGGTTGTTGCTTGCTCTATATCTTGTGAATCCTGACTCTGGTCATGAGCCATCAAGGGGGAAAATTCGCAGTTGTGGCGCTCTTGGTCAAGTCACGAACGGCAGTTGCCGTGACATATAGCCTCTTTGTTACCCCTCGATGTGAGTGCTTGACCATAACACAGTGGGTTTTGCTCAGGAATTTACATGTCCATAGGGCTCCTAAAGGGAAGCGTAAACCCGTAGCGACATCAATCGAGGGATCAGTCCCTCCCCAAGGGCCCGTAAGTAAAGCTATGTAACACCAGAACATCTACTCACTTTTTCTTGCAGAGTTTGGGTGAATCACTTTCATATTTACACGTTCCTCGACCGTTTAAGAACCCTTACTATACAAAGAACCTCAACCGTCGCACTAAAGGCCTGAAATTCGTCCTCGCAGCAGAGCGAGAGAAAGTTCGCCAAGAACAAGAGAAGGCGAAGGAAGCAATGGAGATTGATGACGAGGAATCAAGAACTAAGAAAGACGAAGACAGTGAGATGCTTACATGCGAGTCTTGTATAATGAAACCATGTGCGTCAGTATTGAAACTAAGCATTGGTTCGACAGATATTTCAATAGAGGCCCCCCCTTCTGTACTCCCAGAAAAACATTGCTGTGACATAACTGGGTTAGAGGTATGCCTATAAACTGCTAAAGTCCGTATTGTTTGAAAGCATGAGTATGAAATCCTTATAGGCACCTTATACGGATCCTGCCACACACCTTCGTTATCACGACAAAAGTATATACGATCTGATCAAAAACTTGGTATGCCGCACTAATATCATTCCTTTCCGCTTACTTCATATTTCTATGTAGAATCGTGACGCAAAGAAAGCTTACCTGGTAGCTCGAGGCGTCAATCCTGTGGTAAAATGAGACCTGGACCGTGACCTTCTTTCGCTGCGTTGGAAGGCTGCATCAGGCCAATGGTGTCTAAACATATATTGATGCGTTCTAATTGGGATTTGATCGCATCTCTTCCACTTAGCAGTTTTGCACCCCATTTTTAGAAGCTCAAAGAATTCGGCCTTTCACGTTTCACTTACCATTTTGGTTTCTGCAACAATCCAAGTGCACATATTGAGGTCTTCATGGCACCCACCAAGTGTTTTTTTTTTTGTGGAACTCCGCGTACAATCAATTATACTCCCTCAGGCTTTTCTGACAGTAATATAATTGATATGCCCGTGAGATACTGGTGTGCGCTGGACCGTAAGTTGCGATTCCCCTCCCAAACAAAACTCCTTCAGTGGATTGTGTTCATGTCTGGTGGTGAGCCCTTGTCTGGGTTAGCAATAGTCAGACTGATGGTGTCTAAGGGTCCGGGGATTCTCATATAGTCAGCATAAATTTTCTCTCACGAGTATCCGTTTCCCCGCTACGCTAGGCGGCATGTATGTGAGCTAACGGTGACGATTAATGAGATTGCACATGGTCATTGGCTCCAGGACGCATACTAGCAGCCGTAACCACATATATTAGACAGCAAGAAATTCCTCGAAATATAACGAACCCCCCCTCAAGGATTAAGAACGTAGCCACAAGAGTTCGTCAACCCACCAGTGCTGGTCAGGACGGGTAAATCTATGAACCAGTCTATCTTTACGCTTGTGAGTTCAGGCACCTCACCTCGAGGAGCTCGGATCGTTGACTGGAGTTTGAGGTCAAGTATAGTTGTCAGATTGGATACTTGTCTTATAAAATGGCTTTAACATATGCCAGTGACTACAGGAAATAGATAGATGAAGAGATCGTGGGGGTAACGGTCTTCATGTGGGTTAAACGCTTAGCCCGAGTACTCAGTCTATGGAGAGAAAGCGGAAGTTGAACAGAATTTGATGCTACCGCCCCAGATGGTTTTGTATGGTTCCATCCTCGCAGGTAATCGCTCGCTACAGGTCCTCGGGAGATCTATGATTCTTCCCCGTTCTTTATCTGGCTATTGAAGACTGACCAATACAAGAAAGGAAGACGTAGAAACCGAAGGAGCGTTTCTTGCCTCCTAAAATCCTTCACGTATTCTGATACCTGAGCTACCGAGGTTCCACCTACTCGCCCAATCTATGACAATGTTTGTCTATGTATCGCCCAGTCGGCGTCTCCCTGTAGATTTAGCTTTCGAATTTCTGGATTGGAGGAGTGAGCATGGATGGTGAACGGATAAGCAATCACCGTGGACTTTTTTGCCTGTGAGTTATTCGAATACACCAGCGTTCTGATGTCCTCAAACGGAAAAGGAGTGTACGCCGACCAATCCCGCCCCACGTGTCAAAGGATCTTTCAAGATCTCATCATAGATCTCATCGTTCTTATTTGTTGATGAAGGCTATTTACCAGTATGACTTGGTGGTTTATTACAAATTGATTCCAAGGTCGGGACCTTTCCCTCGAGATGATTGATCCAACGGTATCTACATTCCAGTGAATTGAATCAGCCGTTGATTCACCAGTTGTTATGTTCCGAATCCGAAGTGCCTCGTCATGGAAACGCGATGCAGGAATGAAATAAGCCTATTTAAGGGGTGTCCCCTTGCACCCACACCCCAGGTCCGAAGTATGTCATTACATCACGGTGTCCATCAGCTGGAGACAATACAGCAGACATCGCCGGACACGGCCAACCCTACAAATGCAGCATGCGTTCCATCTCATTTACGTCCCTATCAGGCTACAAAGCAAGACACCGTGGCCAACTCGACCAACCATCCAAATCCAGCGTGCGCTCCATTTCACCTGTACCTATAGCCCAGCTACGACGTGTCCCGATCAGACCACAAAGCCACGGACACCGTGACCACCTCAACAGACCATCTAATCCAGTGTGAATTCTCTCTCACTATACCTGTAGGTAGCCCGGCTACACACCTCCCGATCAAACAACGGATACCGCAGCCAACTCCGCCGGTCCTTTTTCAAGTCCAGCGTTCACTCCATCTCAGCGGTACTCGCCGAAATATTTCACCGTTCATCACACAGCTCTAAGAAACGCTCAGCGTGCGCTCCGAGCCCATCTCCTTAGGCTGTCCAGATCCTAACAAGGTTGTCCAAATTAGCACAGGTTAGTTAATTCCAATGCAATGTCTATGTTAACAAACATGACTCGTTCACCGAGATGTCTTCTGTGTCCATGTCTCCTGATGAGTTGCAACATCCACAAATATTTGCACCTGTAAGATGTGAGCCCGCAAAACAACTCAGGGTTCTCGAAGGCTAATATGGTCCCCAGCATCACTTATTTAGTCCCAATGTCCATCATCGCCAAAAATATGCACTGTTGTACGCAAGGGTGGGGTGAGCCAAGGTCTCACCAATTTCCTCCCACTTGCACTTTCCCCTCACTACTCTGTATCTCAATGCCTATGGAACGCGAAGCCGTTATTACCAGTGACAAGCAAGTACAAAACAAGGTCCAATTCTTATGCCGCAACACCTTCAACCCCCATCCATTTTCCCACTCTGCTAGGGGCGTTTGTTGTCGGACGAGGCCTTGCCTCGCATTGTTCCATCATCTCTGGCAATTGAAGTCTGGCATCGCCCATAGTCACGACGACAAGAAGGAAGTGCCATGTTGCTGTTCACCATGCGGACTCCTTGGCATCACATCATTTGGCTGCGGCGTGATAGCGATACTATCTCTGGCGCTCGTCCATTCCAGAATGCTATGAGACTTGCACTTTCTCTTGATTCGTATCTATTATTCTCTCATTCCAACGCATCGTCCGCTCAGCACTCCATATGTCTTCTCAACCGAACCTCGAAACAGTTATCAAGCTGGTGTCAGATTTGTGAGTAACCAGCTCTGCTCAACTTCAGCAAATCTTAGTGTTTGGACAGAGCAGCTTTTCAATATACCTCTGCTGCCGCTCTCGGTAAGGTGAGAAGTAATTTTGGGTGGAGCTTTTTCACCCCACTGCTTCGAATAGCACTCCTCGTCTATGACATGCTTCTGATACTTGAGTTGGAAATAAAACATATCTGGGGCAGAAGAATCAAACTAGGAACAATATTGTACCTCTTGGTAAGGTACCCTGTCATTTTGGTCTTATTAGAATCATTTCCATTATTTTCAACTATAAAGGTGAGAGGTTATGGCTTACTGAATGACCAGTGCTCACTAGCCATCTAGTAAGTTCTCATGTCGCTTGAAAGAGAGTCTAATGTCAAAATAGCGCGTGCAACGACTGGACACACTTCATTGGTAGTATCCATGTGTTACCTTTTTCGGGAATACAAGGTGACGGTGTCTCTCATTACCGGACGATATGCTCAGTTTATCCTTCCAGGACTGCTAATGGCCCGCGCATATGCCGTATCCCCTTACAAGAAAACTGTTAGCTTGGTGCTTGGACTTCTCTTTCTTGGCGGTGTCACGTGCAATGTGGTATGTCACTGTTTGTTCTCGTTTGTATCACTCTTTGATCATTCATAGTATGGTGCGATCAACATTAGTTGCTCACCAACTGAGACAGTGCTGAACAACCTGAAATTGTAAGTCATGAACGTTTCCTGATGACGTGTCTATTGACATATTGTTTTCAGGGGTGAGACGTCTCTCGCTTCGCTATAAATAGACTACTCATGATATTTCCAGTGCAATTCATCAACAGTCTATTAGTCATCATTTTCGACACGGTAGTGGTTGCAGTCACACTTTCTAACACCCTGGGAACCCTGAAGCAGCTAAGAGAGTTCAGAGAAGTCGATTCAAAGTCGTTAACTCAGGTTCTGGCCGAACAAAGTAAGCAATACCATTCTTATAGCTTATACTGTCTAATAATAATACAGGTGTCCTGCGATATGGGTATATGCTTTACGATTGTTATCCAAAGCGGTGTCTAATACTCGATCAGATTTGTGCTCACAATAACACTAACAGTCGGCATCCTAGAGAAGGTATCACCGGCTCTCTTCTGTAGGATTTGCTGATGAAATGCTTATCACAGGTCTTACCAGTGAATACTTTGTTAGCCATTTCTTGAAAACCCAACTTACTCATTCCCGATAGCCTAGCATCGCTAATGTTCTTATTCCCATGCAAGGCAGGCGAGAGGCCTATATCACAAACATTAGGTTACTTGACTGATACTGCATATAGCCTGTCTGCTCTCATTGCCTGTCGCATCCATTTGGACCTCCTAGAGAAGAATGCACATCCCAACGGAAGCACCCACTCGTATCCCCAACACATAGGAGGTTTCCATGCAGCTACGCGAAGGATTCACAACGCCGTCATGGATGAATTTAGTGATCGAAGCGTCACCGAGACTCTCGACGCTGGGATATCCTCATCGGACGACATTGAGCTCCAGGAGAGACATTCCTCTCACACCGAGCGCATAGACCTCGATGAATTTCCTTGGGCGGGAAGGGGCTTAGGAGAGCTGGAGAGTACAGCTGCTGCAGAAGAGTCGCAGAGTTTGGGTAAGCATATATTTCATTCTGAATTTTGATTGAGGCGGCTGTTGGATTTAGATGAGCTGATATTGATCACAGGGCCAGCTGAAGAAGCTTGAAGATATTGAAAGATATACTTTGTCATTTGATGTAGATGCAGATTGGGTTTATTTGATCTATATAATTAGCGTGGGGAATAGGACTCTTCTGTCCATATACCACATCTACGTGGCGACGAAGGCGAGACGGTGAGATGTTGACCATGTTGACCAATATGACTGACCAAAGCTGATGTCGGTGAAATCCGTATTTTGACTACCAGGCCGCTGACCGTCACATCTAATTAGGAGTAGTGCTTGAAGTCAAAGGTGGTGGGAAGAAGACATGTACTGGTTATTGGCCGAAATTTGTAAACGAGAGAAAACCTGGGCCGGGGCTACAGTGCAAAGCAAACTTGTAGTAGAGGCTCTCTCGTCAACATCGCGTGGAATCAAGCAAAAGCAAATTGAATAGTGGCTAGCTTTGAAGATCAAAATCGCCGTGCGAGGGTTTTAGTTCATGTGTCATATTGAAGTTATAAGATTGCCCCATCTGAACGATATAATTCTAGAAGATGTTTCTAAGATTATGAACCACGACGCATCTTCCTTGGCTATGATTCATGAAGGGGGAGTGTCCGACGTTCACTAGTGTGTTACTATTCGATTCTTG
>QMFG01005789.1:0-15074 GCA_003314545.1 Ramaria sp. MG151 | reverse complement strand
CGCATCCAGTTCTCATATATCGGTGATCTCTGCGTATGAAGAAGCTCACCCACTTTTGCGTCTTTGCCGAACCGGAATCTACCGAGAGACCTGCAGAGAGAGACCAATAGATCCAATGACTGACCTGGGGTTTCCTATGGTGGTGCGTGTTTGCTTCCTGGAGGAGAGGACAAGACTAAAAATATCCTGGCATTTGAAGTGCTCCGGACGTGAACGGTGCGTCCTTCCGAGTTATATGCTGATAGTCTAGCGAGTGACATCACAATAGATGGCTGTGATTTTGCTCTTAAAAACAATCTCCCTACTAAAATGGGTAAATATTCCTTTTACCATCGTTGTGACAGCTATGGAACAATAGTCAGCTAATTCAGCGGCCTCTCTTCCTTATTCCGTCGAAGATCATGTGTTGAAGGTCGGTCCATATGGAGTCATTTCCGAAGATTCCGTTTGGAAAGAAGGCAGATTTTTGAGCCTGCTGCCTTCCAATACGGTCGTGAGAATTCCCCGAAGAGTTGTCCAAACAAGGTCTATATTCTGAGGGTACGTCGTTGGTGTCAATTTATTTGTTTACGTGCATATTGACTTAATTCTGAGTAGATCTATCACGACAATATGGGATCTAACCACTCGCTCCCACTGCTAGTGATTGCGATAGCCTCTTACGGAATACTCTTCCAACCTTACCGTTATTCGAGAATCACTCCCTCCTGGCATGCACTTTCACTCCTCCATCCACACTCAGTGTTTATGGGGAAGACTTACTAGAGTGTTTTACAGTTAACACCACAATTTCTGTGGATGCCTAGTGACGGAAGGCCTCAGGTTGGTGCCTCGCCGCTTAACCTGTTTGTAACCTACTTGGAAACAAATATTCATGAGGGATGGACTGTACTTATCGTCACAGATTCCAAGTATGTTAATGTCTAAATGCGCATTCTCAGTATACTTGCAAGCTTCAAGCTAGACATTTTCGGCAAAGCATAGGAGGCAGTGTGAATGGCATTGCAATTGCTGTGTCCATTTCTTCTCCTGTGAAAAGACCCACGACAGGCATAAATGTTCCAGAGAGACCCATGTGTCTTAGGATTAGGGTTAAGCCTCTGCTGGAGATCGTCACCCAGGACTGTGTGATGGAGGATAGCTCCGAGTTTTCCACTGGGTAGGTGACTGTACTCACAGGAGGCAAGGTAAAAGATAACTGTCAGAAATAGTAAAATAAAAACTCCAAAAGGAAAATATTCTTTCTCTCGGTCAGCCTCTGTGTGGTAGGTGAATTACCGGACCTATGTATCGCTCGTTGGAAGTAAACATTCTGTAGTCCGCGATCTGTTGGTTGTTGAATTTCCCCTCGAATGAATCAATTTGTACTTGGGAATTGGTTATAATTCAACAAAGAAAGTTTAACTCGCAACATTTCAACGTTGGTTATTGATAGGAATGTTGGAAAGGTGCGAGCGGCATTGTTTGCCGCATAATGTTAGTTACAGTTACTTAGTAATAATCATCTGTCTACAACGAGCCCATATCACTCGCTCAAGCTAAACAGCCTTCTGGCGCACGTTCCCTGCACCACCCATAATCCCAACAAGGAAGTGGGTTGTACTCAACTGAATATATGGAAATTACCATTTTTACCTCATACTCATGGACTGCTTACATTGTTGAGATTAATTCTTAATCCCTGTTTATTGCTCGTTGTACGGGCGCTTATTACGTAAGCGCCCGCGCCATTAATCCCTGGAGACGTGGGAATGCTCTCTTTAACAGAGCTTTCACCATCTGTTCTCCAGGTATGTGTAGTTACATGTTATTTCACAAATATATCTAACAGAGCTTTCACCATCTGTTCTCCAGTGTCTATGATCATCCTTCAGCACAGTAGTTCTTAGGATTCACCTCCAACATACATGTCCTATCATTTGCTAGATTTGCTCAAGAGTCATTCCACCTGTATCCGAAAGCACAGCGCTTACATAATATGTAAAGGGAAATAAACACCTTACCTCAAATGTATTCAGCCTATCTGGGGTCAATGAAACCTTCATGGTCACCCCCGATTGCATTTAAGCCATCAAAATCTTGCATCCCCTCTTGGAAACAACATGTTAGAACTAGAACAACTCAAGACTGTATTGGTGAGCTCCACATCGTCTTCAGCATACGCCTCTGCTTCCATCGGGAGAATCACCGAAACCTTATTACCGAGTAAGGATTCGGTCCGATGATGCTCAGCGCCATCAGTGTTGGGGCTACCGACCCTTTAGCTGTGCTTCCAGCGCTCGTGCGTCTCTGGCTCTGAGAGGCCGCTCCCTTTCCGAGCCGCCGTTTACTAACACATGCCGGTATGATTCTATCACCAGCTCTGATAGGGGCGGATCGTACACAACAGGGTTCATTTTTGCCGGGGGTTTCGGAGCTGATGATGACAATGTGTTAGAGAACCCGAAAGATAATCACTGTTGGGTATGGGTAGTATTCAGATAAACAGACCGTACCGTTTAGGATTTTTCTTGAGAGGGAGCTGAACGAAGTCTAGCAAAGCTTACGAGAAGTTGTCCAGCCATCCTAGAGGGTGATACTACGGTCGGAGTCGCAAGGAGGTACATACGATAACTTGTACAAGGACGTGACAGAATCAATATCGGCGTGATTGGATACCTGAAGCTGCACATGAAGGATAGAGATTCATTTGGTAAGAACTGATATGACCCAAAGTCTACCTGTGGGTCAGAGTGAAGTATGGTGGTTGACAATAGGTCCACATTAATGCTACACAGCTAGGAACCGCAAACGGGGAAACACTAGCGATAAGTTGCTGCAGCTAAAAAAGTGATGACAACTCCTACCACAAGGGAAAAAGAGAACCCTGGGACAACATTGGTGACTCGGGCGCGTTCCGTAGAATCTTATAGGTATTAGGAGTTGCACAGAAGGGGATAGGGTCCACAAAAATGACGAGATGCGCTCGAGGTCCTCCATTTTTTTGAAAGGTCTGAAGACGTTAAGACCATGGAAGGTGGCGAGAGCAAGAGTTGGTTGATGGCGCAAGAAATACGGGGACCTCTGGGAATTCTTGAATGCTGAGATGGAGATACCTTGGGGAAGTGTATTTTCTTGCCTGCTGCTTACTAAACTTTATTATGGGTTCCTCCGGCGATTCTTACACAGAGACAGCGGTTCAAGCATCAGTGTGTCAAGATATGGTGTCTCTTCATGCAAGTTGGATGGGATCACCCTGGGTAATGAGGCTGGGATCTCTAGGAGGGTGGAGTTAGGTTGAGATTGGTAAAGAGATTGTGTGGGTAATAGTGATGGCACATGGGTACAGGTGAGAGTAAGTTTGTCGTGTTATTACTGTGTGTCGAAAGTTTGCGGTCGGTTCTTTCAGTTGAAGACATAAGGGCGCAAATAATTTATCAAGGGTTTTCGGCGCTGTCTGCACTACAACTCTTCTAAATAAATCAAGGCACTCAGATACATGTATCAGTGCTTTGGTCGCTTCCGGTATCAAAAGATTGATGGATCCATGCAATATCCAACGATGAAGACGTCCGCGGGTGGTTAGTGAGAGATTTCGTGACGATCCGGCACAGGCTTACCATATCTGCTGCATATAGGTCAACCTTGCCTCCTCCTAGCCATCCCATCCGTCATTTGTACATACGAGCACGAACATATTTCAATGCTCGTTCTAAGCCACTCACTCTCAGCTCTTGCCCCATGGTTGTGCCCCGCAAGGACAGCCGATACATCCTCCCTGTCGGTGAAAGCACCCACTTGGTGTGCTACATCCACTGTGGGATGGTGAGGTTGTCTGTTCATGCGAGGGCTGTTTCCCCCGCATGCCATCTTCATTGTTACATGGGGCAGTTGAAGTGGCACTGGTTTCCCCTGGTGGCTGCAGTTGCCGTGACCAGGGCGCAGGGTGATGGAGGTGGAGGTCAGGCACGCCAAGGCTGTGAAGACCTGGAAGAGTGATTTGGTTATGGCTAGCCTCTTGTGGCGCAGGGTGATACTGAGGGAGAAGATCGAGCAGCCCAGCACGATCAGTCTGCGAATATGGAATGGTTTATTAGCCATTCTATAGTGAATTAGTGTCAGAACACATTGAATGACAGCCAGTGAAGACAGTGAAGACATGGAAGAGAAGCAGGATCAGTGATCAGCTTGGCTGTCATCACGAACACCGCAAAGTCTCAAAGTGTGAGGCTGGTGGAAGTGGAAGTATATTTCGAGAGAATGAGAAGAAAAAAGAGGGAACAGGCGTGGACTACCGAGAGGAACAGGTGTCATGTTGAAAATTCACTTATCACATTTATTTCTTTTTTTGTTATCAGTTATATTTGCCTCCCCCCCACCCTTGTCTCAAGCCGCAAGAATCAAAATACAAATATGCAGGTCAATAATGTCACGAGGCAAGTAATGTGAGAAATGAAAGAAATGTTTTTTGTATATAATTTGTATTTTATTTGATGTGTTTTTGTGCTTTGGAGACTTGTATATTGAACATGCTCAAGAGGGCACTTGATTGATATCTAAGCAAAAATGTATATTGATGTGGGGGAAGTGCTGGTGCAGGGCTAATCTGTCAGTGCTTAAAGTTGATAGAGATAATAGTGCAACTTAGCAATATTGGGATAACAATTGAGCATGATAGATATCTTCAATTGAGAGTGAACAGCCAGTGATGATTTGTAATCAAAGAGATATAGGTAGAGATATCAAGCAAACTGAGAGATGTTGAGAGTCAGTCTGTGGAGTTTTACTGCCTTGGATATTGATGAGAAATACAAGCATATATAAGTGAAACTGTAGCTAGGAAATGTGTCTTGTGGATGAAAGAGAAATTGGGGTTGTGGAACAATATTGGGATGTCTATCTGCATGTGGCAATCATCTGACTGTAACTAGACTAATTACTTTTAATAACTGTGAAACTGATAGGTGTTTGTCCAGAACTACAAATCAAACAATCAACATAAATTTTCTGTGTTGAAAGAACAAGAAAATGGAATCAGAAAATTGTGAAACTCTTTGTGCGTGTATGTGCACTTCTCCAAAATGAACTTCCAATGTAAGAGAGCATTGCTCTCTAGTTGGAGATTTATTAGTTTATTTTCTGAGTTTCAATCCCCTTGTTAGGTGCCTGGTTTTGTGTCTCTTACTATTCACAGCTTAATACAATAGAGCACTTCCTCCTATCATCTCAGCAGTGCCTGTCTGTGGCACAGTTGTCATCACAGCGTGGCATAACATCTTACACAGAAGCTTCAGTCACAGATTGGTACCCTATATGTAGATAGGAATCAATTGATATTGTCCTATTATGTTCTTGTTCTTGTTTCGAGCCCATGTGTGCATCGATTGGTAGCATTTTGAGTATGAACATGTTGTCAGAATTCAATTATCAATGATGAGAGTTGTAGATAGATGTAGGGTTAGTAGTATCAATCGGAAATATTTCCAATAGAAATAGAATGATATTTGAAAGTAAATAGAAATCCTACAGTAAAAGCAAATGGCTTTTGGAATGCCTGCAAATAGGTACATGGTTCCAAAGAGATAGATATTCCAAAAGGATTCTATCTTGTGGATCGAATGAACTTTGCAGTCCATGTCGACCACAGCCCATAATCTCACATTCTTTCAAAGTGTGTT
The DNA here is from genome assembly GCA_003314545.1 of Ramaria sp. MG151. Lineage (NCBI taxonomy): Eukaryota > Fungi > Basidiomycota > Agaricomycetes > Gomphales > Gomphaceae > Ramaria > Ramaria sp. MG151. The sequence goes on along the minus strand of QMFG01005789.1, from coordinate 9,417 downwards.
GAAACTAATATGAACAAAGTTAGAGTACTCACTCAAAAGTGAGATTGGTGAGAAGTTGTTGTTTAAGGTAGTTCATGACAAGTTGACAAGTTTGAGTTGAACAATCAAGTAGACATACAATAATTGAACTAGAGAACATACATGCAAATGTGCTACCTATATACCTGTCAGAATTCAATTATAAAGGATAAAAGTCATAGATGAATGTAGTGTTAGTGATAATGTTTGGAAATGTTTCTAATAGTAATAGAATGATATTCGAAAGTGAATAGAAGTTCTACAGTAAAAGCGAGTGGCCTTCAGAAGGTTTGCAAAAAGGTGCATAGTTCCAAAGAGATAGATGTTCCAAAAGGATTCTATCTCATTGATCGAATGAACTTTGCAGTCCATGTTGATCACTGCCAATGGTTTCACATTCTTTCAAAGTGTGTCTAAACTAATATAAATGAGGTTTAGGGTACTCACTCAAATGTAAAGTTGCTGTTCAAGGTAGTTCACGACAAGTTGGCAAGATAGAGTAGAGCAATCAAGTAGACGTACAATAATTGAACTAGGGAATATACATGCGAATGTGCTAGCTATATACCAAACAGTTCAGATGTGGGAGTGAATGGGAAAGAGTCTGTGAGGGTCGGAAAGTAGCTAAGGTACATGTATACTAATTAATGGCCATAGTAAACAGAGAACAAGGGAGGTAGGAAAATGGTGAATGAAGAAAAAGATTAATGGACCAACAATAACTCCTGAAACATGTTTCCAAATTGCATGGCTCTTCAGGTAGGGATAGCTATCTGCAAATCTTTCAGAGGGTAATTATGAGTGTCTAGATCATTCATATCTTTGGGCCTGATGATATGGCATGTCATCACAAGCTTTGATGGAATATGAATGACTCAATCACAAGTTCATTGTGAAAGATGGGGATAGTGATGGGGATAGCCAGGGTGGTTCTTTCTAAAAAAAGAATATGATTGGACCAGACCAATGATTGTTTCACTAGACATTAATGAAGCAATTCAGGAAATTTGATGTATAACAAGTTTCTTGGAGAAAGTGATGGGATCGAGGAGATGTTGCTTCAGCATTTGTAACCATCATTTGGAAGGTGTGCTGTGGACAGGGATAGTAGGAGATAAGATTATGATCATGACAATACCAATCAGTTTGGAAGAGAGAGTGAATGGGAAAGAGTCCATGAGGATCGGAAAGTAACTAAGGTATATGTATGGTAATTAAAGGCCATAGGAATTAAAGAACAAGGAAGGTAGGAAAAATGTGAATGAGGAAAAAGATCAACAGACCAACAATAACTCTTGAAACATGTTTCCAAATCACATGGCTCTTCCGATAGATCTGTCCTCATGCTATTCCTTCAAATAGTGACCCTGAATGTCAGGGATGATTTAGTCAACTTATTGGATAGTATAGCCTGTCACCAGAAGCTTCTGAGATATAGAATTGACCCTGATATTGAGTTCCTTGAAATAGATAGGGATAGTGATGGGGATAGTGCAGGTGCTTCTTTTTTAGAAGAGATGTATGATTGGACCTGATTATCAATTGGATCACTTTGATATCAATAGAGTGATTCGCGATGCTTCATGGTGACGGGATGTTTAAGTGAGAACATACACATGTGATGGGAGTTTTGTCAGTTTGGGATTCCAAAGGAGCTATTCAGAAGAAAACTGTTCAGAGAGATAGGGTAAGAGATGAATTATGATTGTGACACATGTATGATGTGTGTATGCAGCTGTTTGCATCCATTTGGGTTTATGGCCATTCATTTGGTTCAATCTAATTCTAAGGCCTTTAACCTTGAATTGCCTCCAAGAAGATTTTGTGGATATTTTTTGTATTTTCTCTTCTTCTGCACAAGCCTCTGATGCAAACACTGTGATTATGTAAGCATCTTATTGAATAAATAATAACAGCAATCACATTGAACACAGCAATGGGTCATATTCACGAGTTCAACCAAGATGATGATCATACATGAGGGGGCTGCTACTGTTAAATGGTAGATTGTTACTGATATTAAATGACAATCTGGGGGCAATGATGATAATTCTGGGATGTGTCACTTAGTGTATAACAGGGATCCAGAGGTTCCAGTAGGTGTCCAGGTGGGTCAGAGGGACTTGGCTTCAACTTGCATGTTGCGCCAACTCAGCATTCTGTCCCTGTATTTTGGAGAACAGAATGACCAGATGGTCCAGAGGAGCCTTAGCTCGTCATGGGTTGTAGCATAGAGAGAGAGAGATTAGAGAATGAGGTGTATTAAGTCAATATCAGAACTGCAGAATATAGTGATGGGTTTTTATGCTAAGGGTCATGGGGAATCAGGTCCAGAAATAACTAATATAACTAATATATGTTTCATAACTGTAAAGAAGATTTTCATAACATAGGAATGGGGGGGGGGGTCAAAATGGGATACGAGGGGGAAATGAAGATAGAAGGATAATAAAGGTTCCCAGAAGAGTCCAGCAATCCAGAGATATCTGGAGACCAGGAGATCAGCCTAAGAGATCCAGAGATCCAGAGCTCAGCCAAATATGTGACTGTGACAACTACTGCCCCAAACATTTCCAAATAGAATCAAGTGATCCGTGTATGACAAGTTGAGGTCCCAGACGTTCACACACCCAGGGCAAATTTACTAAAATGGGGGCCATGAAGGGGCAGAATCTTTACAAGTATGTTATCATCGTATGTATCAGCCTGACCTATAGATAGTTCTATATAAGATGTACAAGTAGATAAATATTATTACTTCTGACCTTGAGTAAAATAGGCCAGCCACCTTGCAAATCATTCATTTAAAGTCCTCATCCCAAAGACACATCTATTCTATCATCTTCAGTTCTATTCTATTCATATGTCATCATAAGCCTCAAGCACCCTCCTACACAGAATGACATGTCAACACAATGCAATGTGCCCCAAACTCATCATGTGACAGATGCATCACAAATGTGTCAACACCAATGATCCCCTGGCTCACACCACAAAAATAGAAACTATTCCTCACACTCTTAATAGTATGAGCAAGAGAGGATGGTTTACTCACATCCAGAAAATTAGTGAGGAAGAGGGATGCAAGGGAAAGTGAGCTGATATTAGCATAAATCCGGTATACCTTTATCCCTGGGTAAGAAGCAAGCCACACTACCCAAAGTGGTGTCTGTGAACAAAGGAAGGCCAAATCTCTATTCTTCAAATCTTGGCTAACACTGCCACTGACCATGTGTTCCAAGAACACAATGTGAATATCTCAGTGTGAAAAGCTATCTTCTTGTGAGGAGTGTCAAGCAGTATCCTCAAACTTGCTGGAAATGCAATAGGGAACCATTGTTTGATAGTCGATTTACTTTTAAGAACTAGCTCTATGGGACTCCAGAGTGAGACTGTCAGGGGATGACTAGTTCATCTCCCTTATCTCCTGACTTTCTTCCATTTATTCCCCTTCCTTTCTTCCCTCTACTCCTACTACCTTTTTAACCATTCTTTTATCGTTTTTCCTTTGTTGACTGTGACAGATTTCTTATGTCACAGTCACAGTAGCTATACCGTTGCTGTTTAGGTAAGGGGGTCCTTAGTTCTTTCTCTTCTGGACCTCCCTGCCAGTTCTGATTAGCTCTGTGGGTAGGCTTGGGGTTAGAGTCCCTGGGTCAGGCCTTGGGTAGGAAGGTAGGGCTGGGTAGTATCCCGCTGTCTAACCTCCCAGCAGATGCTGGGATCTTTATCTGAGTAGGTTGCCCTTACAGAGACCAATTTAGCATGGGCATGTAGAATAATGAACCTTGTTTTATATTGAAACACAATTATCTCCACCCTTGAATTGCATGAATGCATCCAACCTTTTCTTATCAGAAGTACTCACAGCACTGATTCATGTATTATTGTATATGTTACTGCCTTAATATTTTAAAGAGTTGAAGTGTAGAGAGTGGCACAAAGTCTCAGGAGATTGTCTACAATAACTTTCTGCTCCCAGTTGGAGGGAAGATGTCTATAAAAAATTATTTATCTTCAAAGGAAAGCTCTAAAAACTTTCCACCACTCTCAGGTATTGCCTGTACTCATGCCATCACCATTGCCTACACCATCTCTTTATAAATCTCAAGCCAACTCCATCCTTCCATACATCTTGTTGCTTGCCCTTGCCTGCCTCATTACCCAGGGTAATCCCATTCAAGAACCATTGTATATCTTACCCAAAAAGACATCCTGTACTTGATACACTGATATCATGTAAGGGAGTGTCACTCCACATTTGGTGATTATGGATCTGTTTTAATACATCCTGGATTAGATTGGATTCACATTTTACTTATAGTCTACATTCCACTTCATTCCACATCTCTTTAGAAATAAATTCTTGTAAATAGTTTATGTAAAAATTAGAGAACTTAATCCCCTTTTATTAGGACTTCTGTCTGCATCTGTGGCAGAAAATCTGTCAGAATTGAATTATAAGCAATAAGAGTTGTATATAAACACAATGTTAGTAAAACAAATGCAACAAATGCAAACAATTATTAGAATCTGTCCAAAGCCTGATCTCAGGCCTTGTCTGGAATACAGGGACAGGATGCCAAGCTGGCACAGCACATAAGCTGAAGTCAAGTCCCATCAGATCAGACTGCCAAGCCTTGGCCTGCCTTGACATAAGACCCTTGAACCTCAGTCAACTCTTAAATTGAGTTCTATTTGACTATACACCTCAGTTCTTAACAACAATATAAAAATAGTGTTCAAAAGTAAAGAATAATCTGACAGTAAAAGCAAGTGACTTTCAGAATGTGTGTGAATGCATACATTGTTCCAAAGAGACAATTCTTCTGAAGGAATTATATCTCATGACCCTAATGGCTTTCACATATGTCAGTCACAGTCAATGTGATTACATTTGTCAAAGGTTGTATCAACTGGTAATAACAATATATGTGTACTCACTTAAAGATTGTTTGTCTAAGGGTTTTGTCAAAAGAGTTCACAACAAGACATCAAGGTTGGTATAAAGCAAACTGGTAGATATATAATAATTGAACTAGGGAATATACATGTGATAGTCCTGTATATATACCAAGTGCTTCAGAAGGAAGGGCAAATAGGAAAGAATCTGTGAGTGTTGGAAAACTAGTTGAGATATATGTATGTTATGGAAACATGATGGAAGGTGAAACCTAAAGTCCAAACTTCAGCACACCCAAGGCACAGAGTCTAAAGTCCCAGAACCCAAACCCAAAGTCTTGGGTTCAAGTCTGAAGTGACCCAAACGTCCAGCCCAGCATCTGCTTTCATCAGGGACAAAAGACCTTATGGGGAGAGTAGTTGGAGAAGGTTGACAGCACATAGGAACATTCCTGTTGGGTACTGGGCAGTCATATATAGTGTTTTCACTAGTAGCAGGGATCCTTATACTTTTCTCCTTAAATTTCCCCTCTATGAGGTGAGATGTCTTCCCTTCTTGTATATTAGTATCTGCATAGATAGACCTTTGTATTTCTCCTCTACTAGGTACCTGTGGGTACCAGGAGGGTTGCATTCATCATTGGTCTTGAATTAACTGTAACCAACATATGCTTGTAAAAGCCACTCAGCTTATGAGATATTTCCTTCAGAAGGATTGTGTCAGGGGGACAACCAACTTTCACCTTGGACACCTTCACACATTCGAGGCACTAGTTCGAAGTGCAAGAACCTCAATCTGAAGTCTCGGATCCCTGACCCGAAGCCTCCAATTGCAGGTCCGAAGTCTCGGACCACCCAAGACCTCAGCCAACTTTGGGGTATAGCCCGAACATCGGACTGAATACCCAGCCTGACATCCAACCTTCGTCAGGAACAAAGCACCTTATGGGGATAGAAGTCGGGCAGGGTTGACAGCACGTAGGAATACCCCTGGTTGGGCATTAGGTAGTCGTATATAGTCTTTTCACTAGTAGTGGGGATCCCTAGGCTTTTCTCTTTGGATTTCCCCTCTACTAGGTGAGAGTTCCCTTTACAGTATTTCCTTGCATATATATATCTTTGGATTTCCCCTCTACTAGACACCTGTGAGTGCTAGGAGGGTTGCCCTTACAGATTGCTCTTCATAACAATGTATTCATTCACATACATTCTGAAAGATATTCATTTTTAATGTAGGATTACACTTCTTTAACTGAGTATCTTCTTAGAACCATTAGTCATATTGCTTATATTCTACTGACTTTACTTCTATTTCTCACTTTTAATTCCAATTCTGACAGACCCTTCACCAGCACAGCAACTGTTAGGGGACAGCCTATGACCCCTTTTCTCCCTATTACTTCTTCTATACCCCCATTGATATGTCTTAGCTAGGTTTCTTTTATTCTTGTCCTCCAGTCCATTCTTCCTTAGTACAAATTACCTGCTATCCTTGCTTCTATTATCTCCATTACCAGTTGCTAAGAGTGATCACCTATAGGTAGCTTGGGTTCAAGCCCCCTTGCAGGCATAAGCAGGCCATTGGCTGGGTAATGTAAGGGCAATCCTCCTAGTGCTCACAGATGCCTAGTAGAGGGGAAATCCAAAGAGAAAAGTCTAGGGATCCCCACTACTATTGAAAAAAACTATATACAACTACCTAACACCCAATCAGGGGCACTCCTACACGCTGTCAACCCTGCCTGACTTCTATCCCCATAAGGTGCTTTGTCCCTGACAAAGGCTGGATGTTGGGCCGGGTATTTGGGTCAGGTGTTCAGGCCATACCCCGGGGTTGGTTGAGGTCTCGGGTAGTCCAAGGTTTCAGACCTGAGGCCTGAGAGTTCGGGCTTGTAATTGGAGGCTTTGGGTCAAGGACCCAAGACTTTGGACTGAGGCTCTCACACTTCAGACTTGTGCTTCACATGTATGAAGGCCTTAGAGGTGAAGGATTCAGTAGAAACAGGTTGTCCCCTGACAGGTAATATTTTCTTCATTAGGTCTGCTAGCAAGCATATCCTGGGCACAGTTGAGGCTCTCCTTACAGCTGCTAGCTAGAAGATGCAGAGAAGCAAGGACTCCAAGGGAAATCATCAGCTTGTTCACAATCCATAGATACAGCTAGAGCTATAACCATCAAAGAAGGTACACACCTGAGGTTTGAAGAAAACAAAGAGGAAAAAAGCCTATCAAAGACCAAACTGACTCCATTGATTCAGAGTACAATATCTATTATTAGGATTGGGACTTTGTTAAATGCTAGGTGTCTACTGATGGTAAATGACATTCTGGAAATAACATGATTATTTCTGGAAGGGGTCACTCAGCATATATGTGGGTTCTGAAGGTTCCAGTGGACTTCCAGATGGATTGGAGGGACTTGGCTTCAACTTTGATGTTGCACTGACTCAGTGTCCTGTCCCTGTAATTCAGAAATCTGAGTGACTGGAAGACCCAGAAGAGCCAGAGCTCATCACAGGTGGTGGCAGAGGAGAGAGAGAGAGAGAGAGAGAGAACAAGGTGTATTAAGTCAATATCAGAACTGGGGAGCATACAGGTAAATTTCAAGTTTATGTACTAGGGGTGTCAGAGATTGGGTTCAGGGGTACAGTGGGTCAGAAAACTGCCCAAATGTTTGTGCATTTTAGAAATATTGATATTTTGTGAAGGAATGACATCAGCAAAAGTTCTGAAAAAACATGTTTCACCTTATTGTAGTTACAGTTGGTTAAAAAAAACTGCCCCAATGTTTGTGCATTTTAGAAAGATAGATATTTTGTGAAGGAATGACATCAGCAAAAGTTCTGAAAATTTCACATGATATACTAGAACATGTTGGCTATCCACCAGCTTAAGAAATCATGTAGAGACATTGCAGAAGCTAATCGAAAGCATGCCTAGGAGGATACATGCAGTTTTAAAAGCAAAGGATCATACAAATATTAGATTGTAAAAGAGGGTTGTCACGATCACAATATGGACACCTCATCTCCATCATTGCCCTTCCGAACCAATCCTTCCGAATGGATCTTCCGAATTCCAAATCACCCTTGCATCAATGTTTCACATACATTTGATCCGGTCACCCAATCCAGTTCAGGAATCACTCCATGAAGTGTTTAGTGAAACGATCAATAATCAGGTCCGATCATAATCTTTTCTGGAAAAGAAGCACCCTGACTATCCCCATCACTATCCCCATCTTTTCCAATGAACTCATGGATTGAGTTGTTTCTATTGTATGGAAGCTTGCGATGACATTCCATATCATTATGTTCTATGATATGAATGTTCTAGACCCTCAGGATGACCCTCCGAAGGATTTAGGGACAGTTAGTTCTACCCGAAGAGCCATGCGATTCGGAAACATGTTTCAAGAGTTATTGTGGGTCCGTTAATCTTTTTCTTGATTCACAATTTTCCTACCACCCTTGTTCTTTGTTTCCTATGGCCTTTAATTAGTATACATGTACCTTGGCTACTTCCTAACCATCACAGACTCATTCCCATTCGCTCTTTCTTCCGAATGGTTCAGTATATAAGCTATCACATTTGCATGTACATTCCCTAGTTCAATTATCGTATGTCAACTTGATTTTCTACTCACACTTGCCAAACTCGCTCCCAACTTAACTTCACCAACAACTGTACACTTTTTGAGTAAGCACTCTAATTCAACTTCTATTAGTTAAATCCACTTCAAGGAATGTAAGATCATTGGCTGTGATCGACATGAACTGCAAGGTTCATTCGATCCACGAGATAGAATCCTTTCGGAATCTCTGTCTCTTCAGAACTATGCACCTCATTCGCAGACGTTCCGAAAGTCATTCACTTTTACTGTAGGATTTCTATTTGCTTTCCAAAACCACTCTGTTACTATTAGGAATATTTCCGAACACTTTTACTGACCCAACATCTATTCACAACATCTATTGCTATTATTTGGATTCTGACAAGGGTCAAAAAACTGCCCCAATGAGTGATTATTTTGTTTGATTTATTGAGCAATGAGTTTTGATTAGACTCACATGATTTCTTAAGTTGGTAGATAGCCAACATGTTCTAGTATATCATGTGAAATTTTCAGAACTTTTGCTGATGTCATTCCTTCACAAAATATCAATCTTTCTAAAATGCACAAACATTGGGGAAGTTTTTTTAAACCAACTGTAACTACAATAAGGTGAAACATGTTTTGTAACTATTAAAGAAAGATTTCCATCTCATGGAGATGGGAGCAATAATAGAACTAGTTATAGGATGAGAATAAATGTTTTGGAGTAGTATCCAGAATATTTTGGATACTTCCAGAAGGTTGACTGGAAATGGGCCATGACAGACTTACTATACACCAAGTACCTTTTGCAAGGGAAAAAGCAGATTCTGCCTGGAAGGTTTCATGGGAAACAACTTCAAAGTGGTCCCAGAATTAGGGCACAACAAATGCCTAGTCAA
>QMFG01005771.1:0-68989 GCA_003314545.1 Ramaria sp. MG151 | reverse complement strand
CTTAGTGGGGGCAAAGTGAGGGTTGGGACTCAATATAGAGTCGACCGAGGTTCGGAGTCGGGTTGCCAAGGAGGGCCGAGGCTCGGTGAACGAGTCGAGTGGGACTTGGCTTCAGCTTGTGTGCTGCGCCAGCTCAGAGTCCTGTCCCGTATTTTGGACGAGGCCCGAGGTCACCCGAAGTTCGGGCGTGACCCTAACGAGGGGGACGAAGGAGTGTAGAGATTAAGCAAGGTGTATTGGGGTATCTTAGTTGATATCAGAACTGACTATCATGTACATGAACGAGTAGCTTATATACGGAGGGGTTCGGGGATCGGAGACCGGATGACCGAGGTCAGGGTCGTAAGCTATGCAAAGGAGATCAAACGAGTGGGGCAGATATGAAACGTGTCTGAGGTAAACGGGGACTCGGGCCCGAAGGGCCAGGAGCTTCGGTTCGGCGGTGGGGTCTTGACACTTTCCCTCCTTCTCCCTACTTCCTCTCATACTAGATTTATCCTATTCCTGGTATTATGTTCTTCACCTCCCTTTTTCTCTATTTTTCCCTAGTGCTAGTTACACTTGTGTTTGCCCTTGTTTGATCACCAGTAGCTATATAGTTAGTCACTTAGGTAAGGGAATCCTCACCCTTTTCTCTTTGGATTTCCCTTACCAGGTATGTGTCTCGCTACTGTAATTACTATTTGATCTTTATATATCTTTGGATTTCCCTTACCAGCCTAGAGTGAATCCCTGTGGGTAGTTTGGGGTTCAAGTCCCCTTGCAGGCCCAGGCAGGATGCTGATAGGGTAGTATCCCCTGCAGTATGCCTGCCAGCAGGCATATCCCAGGTCAGGTTGAGGTTACCCTTACAGACATACTAGATCACTGTAGACTGGGCTGTTAATGTTTGTTCTCTTCAGCACATTTCAAACTTGCTGACCAAGCAGCTTATGACAAACATCATGGTGCGGAAGGTGATGAACTTCACGGATGCATGTATGGCACGTGTGTGGATATCCTAACAAAGCTTGAGGAGTGGGCACACAATGATACAGCCAAAAAGGTTTATTGGTTAAAAGGGCAGGTTGGGACAGGAAAGATGACAATCACTCACACACTCTGCAAGCGTTTAGAGGTGCAGAAGAAGCTCAGAGCTAGCTGTGATCAGTCTAAGAGAATGATACTGAGAGAATTTGAGAGAACACTGAGATACGAGTGTGGCTATTGGCTGCTATGGGAAACAAGATGAGACAAGACAAGACAAGACAAGAACAAGAACAAGAACAAGATATCTGAAACAACAAGACAATGAGACTTCCAGGCTCACTATAGAGCAGCTGGGCTGAAACCAACTGGTTATTCAAATATAAAACTAAAACAATTTATACTAATTTATCTAGTTGAGGGCAAGTAGTTCTAAAAATAGCTAACTTCCTATTTATAATAACACTAGCTTCTTTTGTTCTTGCTCAGCATTGAGAATGCAATATTTCCAGCATGCTTTCTCAATCCAACCCTGAGGGCAAGTAGCTCTAAAAATAGCTAAATTCCTATTTATAATAACACTAGCTTCTTTTGTTCTCGCTCAGCATTGAGAATGCAATATTTCCAGCATGCCTTCTCAATCCAACCCTGAGTTTCGAGTGGCCATAAATGAAGTTCTCACAAGCAATCCTGATGCAGCTGATCTTAATTCATTTCCTGAGCTATTCAGCTCCCTTGTCATAAAGCCCATCAAGCTCACTATGGAAAACACAAACAACCTTTGTAACATGATTGTTATTGATGCCATCAATGAGTGTCGTGTTTTCACCTTTCCCAGAGGCACTCCAATACTCGTGCCTGTACTGGGCGTCCCATATTGCAGAAGCTTTTCCATGCTCTGCTGTGGAAATGGCACCAGTGCTAGACCAGCTATGCACATTTTCAGATAAACATTTGCAGCATTGGTTCGAGTGTCTCAGTGCTCAACGAGAGCTTGAATCTGGCATAAAATCTCTTAGCAGGGCAAAGGAAGCCATTTCAGTGAGTACTTGATATTGAGAGAGGTTCCAGCTAATGGAATTCATAGAAATAATTCAAAGCTCATGCTGACTATGCTTTTATGTTGGATGATGGTTGCCGATGCCTTCAGATCGGCTTTGAGGCTGTAAAGCATCACTGTTTTGATAAGAGAAATAAAAGAAATGTTTTTGTATATTTATTCTTGAATTTATTTGAATTTTATTTGATGTTGAATCAATCGGTGGCATTCCTTGGGTAGTTCCGGGTGCGGCTGAGTCTTGGGGACCATTGGAACACGTCATGGAACACCGTGGAAGTGTAGTGTCCGTAGCCTTCACCCCTGGTGGTAGCCGTATTGTGTCTGGGTCAAGCGATGGGTCAGTCCGGATCTGGAACACAACAACGGGGGAGATTGAACATGTGTTGGAAGGACATTCAACGAAGGTGACATCCTTGCGGCCCATTGCATTCTCCTTGGATGGAACACGCATGGTGTCTGGGTCATATGGCAGGTCAATTCGGGTCTGGGATTCCCAGACAGGGAAAATGGAGCGCATACTAGAGGGTCATTCGGAATGGGTGACATCCGTTGCAATTTCGCCTGACGGAACACGTGGTATCTGGCTCGCTTGACAACTCAATCCGGATCTGGAATGCAAGTACTGGGGAGATTGAATGCATATATGAGGACCATCCCGATGCGGTGTGGTCCATTGCATGCTCTCCCTATGGGACACGTGTTGTCTCTAGCTCGTACAAGCCAGTCCGAATGAACACATGTGGTATCTGGCTCGCTCGACAAGTTAGTCCGGATCTGGAATGCAAGCACTGGGATGATCGAGCACATTGCTGGGACATTCTGATATAGTAAACTCAGTTGCATTTTCGCCTGATGGAAAAAATGTGGCATCTGGCTCAGAATTGGGTGCAGTCCGAATCAATGTGACTACCGGATGGATAGAGGTGATATATGATGTGTTGAATCTCCCCTTGAACGAAGCGATTTACACCTGGGAGATCGTTATAATTTGACGAAGAAATTTTTAGCTATGGTGTGACTTAGGTAATTCCAACAGGATATGGTGCAAGCTTGCAACATTTGTACATGAGGGTCATTCGGGTTGGGTGTCATCCATTGCGTTTTCACCGGATGGGATGCACATCGTGTCTGGTTCGTACGACGACTCGGTTTGGGCTGGGAACGTGAATGCGACACAGTAAGAGCGAATAATGGAGAAACATTCAGATCGCATCACGTCCGTTGCATTTTCAGCTGATGAGACACGCTTGGCATCTGGTCCGGATATGGAATACGGCTACAGGGAAATTGGAGCGCATGCTGTATTGTAAAGCCGACAACCTAAGATGATGTCAAAATGAGTCTGAAGCATCATCATACATCAAGTAGCTACTTTATACTAAAATCTCTTGTTGTATGCCTAAACTAGATAGTCTTCCAGTGACACAATAAACACTCTGTTGACAAAAAGGATTTGGCACTTTGATCATACTCAGAGACAATTCAACTACTATTGTTCCTTTTTCAACATGCTGAAGGGGCATTCACATTCCGTTCTCTCAGTCACCTTTCCCCTGACGGGTGTCTGGCACCCGAGACATGTCGGTCCGAATCTGGAATGACTACAGGCAAGCTCAAGGGTCATTCACGTTGGGTTCATTTCTGTTTCATTTTCACCTGATGGAACACGCGTTGCATCTGGCTCGGACGACCAGTCAGTACGTATCTGGGACTCAACTAAGGGGAAGGTCGAGCACATATCAGAAGCTCATTTCGGAGGAGTGACATCCGTTGCTTTCTCACCTGATGGAACCTGTGTTGTGTGTGGCTCGCGCAACATCCCAGTCCCTATTTTAGAATGTGACTACGGGGAAGGTCGAGCGCATATTGGAGGAACACTTTGGCTTGTCGTCTTTTTTTTTTTTTTTCATTTTCACCTGATGGAAAATGCGTCGCACTTGGCTCAAGTTTCGGCGATGTTTGGGTCTGGGACACCATTGCTGGCAAATCAACACCACTACCCAAATCTCAATCCCTCAAACTTCTAGATGGAAGCAAAATATGTCATATCAGCCCAGGCAAGTTTCCAACTCCTTTCCCCGCGCAACGGAAGAAGTCCGTGTATCGGGATAAAATGTGGATTCTTACTGACACATCAAGCGAGGCCTTCCTGGATACCCCCAAAATTCCGTGACTTCAAAGTTTGAAGCACTCTCCAGCACTAAAGCATGCTTTGGATATCGAACTGGTCTCGTTATGATCATATATTTTAAACCTGTCCATTCGTAGCATCGCATTCCTACGAACCTTGATTGTAGTGCTGAGAGCATAATATTTGCAGTGAAAGCTGACGAGATCCATAAACGAGGAGCACGTTCCCCGATCTCAACCCCCCGAGTCCTTTCCATGCACAACCATGCAAGCCAGAGCAACTCAGTAGGCAGATGTCAATCATAGCATAATATCAGGAGTGCTGCAGATATCCTATGGAATGTAGCAACCCAGACAAATGTGGTGAAACAAGTGTTGTTCAACTAAACAGATCAAATTCAGTCTTCGCGGTAAAGACTCTTTTATTGTAAGATCTACACTAAACAGATCAAACTAAAAAAAGGAGTCAGATCTTTGTAGTACAAAATACTTGAAACCAAAGCTACTCACTTCAGTCTTCGCGGTAAAGACTGAAGTGTCGGAAAGTGAAATGTGAACTGTATATACCTATAGTCTAAGTTCTCACGCCCATGACACGGCGATGTAGATCATAAAAATGAGACATGTTATACCTGAGAAACTATGTGTTTGGAGCGGCACAGTCTTAAGCTTCACAACAAATGAAAGATCTCAGGGCCTTCAAGGGGGACAATGCTGATGTATGACTAGTACAGTGAAACTGCACTGATATCCTGCATATTAAAAGACGATGCAATGATTTTCTTGTAAAACGAACCCAGTCCTTTCTATGATGCAAACCAGCAAGGACAGGAGCGCAATACGTTCCCCTGAAGAGGTAGAATAGCGGACTAAAAGTGGAACCTATCCACTAGCATCAGCAACCTTTTGTAACAACCTTGTCTTTGAGGAAGCATCTGGAAGACGAGCCGGAGTTTTTACCGTGTTGATTGGTGATGGAAGCAAAGAACTATAGAAGGCATCCGTCAAGAAATAGATACTGAGGATCCTGAGAAAGGAAGCAGTGACTGCAATGTCAGTCTTCAACTGATGTCGGCCAGTTTCAAGAAAAAGTAGACATCTCTGATTTAGCAAGAATAATTCCCTTTCCTACAGATGGCTTCAGCTTTAGTCTTAATATAGCCTGGTGAGTGAGTTGGGCACTGTCAGTAAGGTTACAATTTGCTGGCAACTGTAAGAGTTTCTTAGGCTTGGCTTTCCAGGGTTTTGCTGGAATACCAGACGCAACTTCAACTTGAGAGAAGAAATTGTATCTATAAACCCATACACTACATCATCGAAACATTCTGCCTAGGAAAAGGGGATAAGGCTACTTAAAACATAAATCGCATACCCGTGTGCGTATGGAGAGAAGAGTGGGTTCAGAATCTCTGTAACGAAGGTGCCGATGAAACAAAACGAACCATCGTTAGAGGAAAAGAATTTGTGGCAGGAAACACTGAGACCACTCTCGCCTCGTTCACGTTCAGAGATATACGAGTGTGAATAGTACCGGTATCAAAGTCGCCAAAATCAGTAATATCGCACCAGATGCACCCTGAACCCGATTAGCACTCAACGGTTCTAGGTCAAAGGTCAAAGGTCAGTGTATCTCTTGGTACAGCGTATGGAAACTACCTTGGCGCAGAGAGCTTGTCTTCGAGTCGACACCATAAGAGGGATCCGTTTCAGCGGTAATCGCCTCCCTAGCTTCATTTTTCAACAGAATACTTGATCCTATAAGACATTCCTTCTCACGATGACTCGGATATACCTCTCTCTTCGACCTTTATTTTATCCTCTCGTGCATGAACATCTCGTCCCTCCAGCTTCCCAATACGATACTCGAGCGAGCTGAGAATCTCCAATATCCGGTCAAGTTTGTCGTTAAGCACCGTGTTCTTGCCCAGCCGTACATCCTCCCGCAAACCCTGCAAAGCACCGACAATCGCACTCGACTCCAAGTTGGATATCCGTGGCAGCTCGTCTGCCAGAACTCTGAGCGATTTCCCGATCCTCGACACGTCGGGCTCCAACCTCGTCGCTTCAGCAGTAGTCTCCATTTGGGAGAAAACCCCAAAAAAGCTGAAAGCGGAAAAAAAGAAAAAAACTCCGATAATTTTCTCACCATATCGCTTCTCCTGTTTATCAGGCTCCCAGTGGTGTCAATGCACCTCGAGTGACCGATATAGAACGAAAAACGTTACCAACCTTTTGCCGGGTCTGCCGGGCTCGCTACATAAATACCAGCTTGCATACCCATCCGCTCCGTACCCACACGGTTCGATATCCACATAGTATGCAGCGCCAGCTCCATCTCTCCGAGGAACTCAACCAAACCGGCGAACGAGTAGCTGTAACCACGCGATTTGGCAGGGTCACTGGTGGGCGAGCCTTGAACGGAGCAGCAGCATTCCTCGGTAGGCTTTATTAAAATTATTTTATTGGCCCAATATCTGTATTTCTCCACAACTTGACTATCCTATACTTCATCAGAGGTCCCGTATGCGTTGCCTCCAAAGCGATTCGAGGACCCAGAGCCGTTGCCGAACGGATATCAGTACGAAGATAAGCCATACGTCCATGAGAGTTTATGTAGGCAGAGATAATACGTGTAAAGGGTGACTACAACTGGTCGCTGATCTCAGTGTTCAAGATGCTGTGCAGCCATTGAACGATGGCCAAGCGGGTAATGAGAACCCGAGGAACAAGCTTGGGCTAGGAAAACCCACTGAGAACCCGTTAGTGGAATTTCTCATATATCTCATACAAATAATGTAGGGAAGTCATTATTGTTTGTGTAAAGGCTTTTCCTAAACATCGTGGTGCCGCCTTCCTTCCCGGCCAAGAAGGGATTTCCCGTCAAGATCTATATTCACGGAGGGTAGGGGCTAAATTAACCCGTTCAAATATAACCCATGTACTAATTCTTTGCACAGATACCTCCAATTTGGGTCACCACATAGCATGGGTGGTCAAGCGCAATTCGTAGCTTCAGAAAGAGAGGAAATATATATAAATCCAGGCTACAGGTAGGTATTATTATCCGATCCACTTTTACACAAGTGGAAAGCTCGTTCATGCATTGGTGGACGCAGGCTGTCTGCCTTTGGTTTCTTGGCCTCAGATGAACCCCCGATTTCGGGGAATTTTGGCTTCAAGGACCAGTGGCTGGCATTGGAGTGGGTTCGTGACAACATATCAGCTTTCGGAGGTGGGAAAGGCGACATCTCACCCATTTGTTGCGCCTCTTAGTTAAAAGATATCATCTAGGCGATCCAAGCAATATCTGTCTCACGGGCCTATCGGCCGGTGCTCATTCCGTGCATCAACTGCTTCACCATGTTACGCTTCTACCACCTGGCATAAACGCGCCCTTCCAGAGGGCATCTCTCCAGTCAAACGCAATCGTGTATGTGTTTTCGTGAATCCTCAATGCGCGCCCTCAACCGTACCAATTGACTACTTTCGCAGCTTCAATCCCAAAACACCAGCCGAGCTCCGTGCTCAATACAAAGCCCTTCTCAAGTCCCTAAACCTCGACCCGGCCTCCAAATCGTCTTTAACCACCCTGAAAGACCCAGCTCTGGTCCCCTGGGAACGTATTTGCAAAAGCATCGAGACGCTTGTGGAATACGGCACGTTCCGCGGCACATCCGACGGCACGTTCCTGCCCAGGGGTGAGATGGAGTGGCAGGCGAGTGGCGGGTTCGCGAGGGCGTTGAAAGCGAAAGGCGTGCAAAGTATTATTACGGGAGATCTCACGGAGGAGTGGTATGTGTATGCGCTGTCGGATCCGATCGATGGTCAGGCGGACCTGGAGGAGAACCTGAGGAGGTATTACCCGGATGGCCTTGTGAAGAGGTTCTTGAGTTCATATGAGAAGCTTCCGAGCACTGCTGGGAAGGATGATTATTTCAGGTTGTATGGTAGAATTTTAAGCGATGGACAAGGTGAGTGGGGAATATATTCCACCCTTTTGACCGTTTGTTATATGAACTGCTGCGTAGTTCATCTACCAATACGTATACTCCACAATGACCTTCGTAAACATGGGTTTCCCGTCTTCAGGTATGAAATACGTTGGACGCCTCCTCAAGTTCGACCGAAAGGCAAGTCTATTATATGTAATGTATCAAAACCAGATTTTCAAAAAAAAAAAAAAATCATTTGTCGCTAGGATATGTCACCCATGGGACGGACCGTTCTCTGTGGGCGTTCCGCTCAAACGTGTTAACACCAGAGCAGAAGACGACTGCGCGTGCCTGGCTCAGCGCCATTGACCTTGCGACCAAGGAAGCCGAAAGCGGGGTTAGTTTTTTTTTCTTCGACAGTTCAACCCGCTATGCTCATTTTTTTCTTTTGCTCAAAAGCGTCCTCTTCGGCCTGTGGATGAGATCCTGACGTTGAAAGAAGATGGAGTTGTAACTTGGACGAAGGACAGAAAGTGGAAAGAATTGGAGAGATTGGGGCAAGTTGCTGGAGTTGCATCATCACCGGAGACCATGAAAGCGAAGCTCTGAGATGTCCAGTGTATAATGATAAACTGTATTGTGTCAACCAGTTTATGCAAACCTGTGCTTTTGACTAATGGTGTATGACTCCTCACTGCCCTTGGCGTTAATCAGCAAAACGCTGCAAGGTGAGATCATCTTGGGAGAGATCTGGCTAGCGTAAAGGCCGCTGGGTTCCTGTCATAGAGTATTAATCCGACCGCGTCAGCAACCAATACCCTAGGTGACGGTCATAAAAATTTGACAATTTGAAAATCTGCACGCCGCTGGCCGCCCAGCTCCCCCCTTCTGTCTTAAAGCTGGCATTCCGGGTGGCACTTCTGTGACACGATATCGATTCCTTCTATTTGGCTCTTGCTCTCTCCTTCCCCCCTTCATTCGTGTTGTTGTCCTCACACACAAAAAGCGGGCATTATCAAAGCTATGCCCGACAGCTCCGAGTCACTTGCACCAATGAACCCCTCATCGACATTGTCGTCGTCGTCGTCGTCATCTCAGCGTGAAGCTGCCGAGGAAAGAAAGTGGAATATGGTAAGCCCCCGGCGCGGTTACCAACCGCTCCAGATTCGAGATGGTGTTGTGGCCGCGCAAGTCGGCTCATTCGTCGCTCCCCCCCCAATCCCGTTTTTTTTTTAACTCACGCTTGTCATTTGGTGTGCACACAGTTGGCGACCCGCATGCAAAGTTTTCATGGAT
Source organism: Ramaria sp. MG151 (assembly GCA_003314545.1). Lineage (NCBI taxonomy): Eukaryota > Fungi > Basidiomycota > Agaricomycetes > Gomphales > Gomphaceae > Ramaria > Ramaria sp. MG151. The sequence goes on along the minus strand of QMFG01005771.1, from coordinate 59,605 downwards.
ATCTGAAATATGAATGTACGATGTCTTTGCCCTCTCTCCCCCCCTTTTTTTTTTCTTTTCTTGTGGTTGTATGGGACTTATTCTCTTTCGGATAGTTGACGAGCTTTATACTGTACGTACCCTCCCCCCGTGGTAGCCCACAAAGCCAAATAACTGAAACAACGACCGACAAACCAAACCCTCTTCTCCTATCCCAAAGCTTGCGGACGGATCGTTCAACAACAGAGGGATGTCCTTGTTGATGTTCCTTCAGAGCGCATCAAATTTCCGGAGACGTGAGTTATACATACATTCCTTTTTTTTTACAACTCCTTTTCATCAGCGACTGAACTATGCTTGATGACCACCCCCATCCGTCAGACCTTGAGGCACACCACAATATCGAGGAGGTGAGAATACCCCCCTTTTTTTTGCTTTTTTTTTTTCTTCCAAGACAGCTATCTTATCGACTTATTAAACTCTTGCTTCCCTGTCCGTGAACCTATATATAGACACACTTATTCCCTGTCCTGGCGAAAAGAATGCCAGCATTCAGGGATAACGAGCAGCACCGCAAGTCACACAAGCAAATCCATGACGGTTGAGTCTTAGCCATTCGCATTCGCCGATTATACCCCCTATCGCGACTCCCTTTCTCATGTTCGCTGCTCATTTCTGTGTAGGACTCGACGCACTCAGTGCGCTCACGACCCGATTTCGCTCCTCGCTGTCATCGTATTCCCCTACGGAATTCCGTGCGTGTCTTGATGGGTTCCGGGACGTGTTGACGCGTCATTTAGACGAAGAAGTGTGAGTCTCTCACCTTGCTTGTCGGGTTTATATTCCCACCTTTTTTTTTTTCTTTTTTTTTTTCTTTTTTTTTTAACTTTACGGCCAACGTGATGTGTCAAGTGGGTCTCCTAACGTTCTTCATATTTTACCAGGAATGACTTGAAGGGCGAGAACATGCGGAAGTACTGGACACTGGAGGAGTTGAACGAGATACCTATGTGAACACCCTATCATCCATCCCCTTAATACAGATAATAACCCAACAAATTCGTGTGCGCTATGTACTTAATGTCGTATGGTCAAGAATGTTTTAAATATCTTCGACTTGTAGCCATTCAAGTCGAAGTTTTCAGCATTGATGCGTCTGTCAATCTCCTCAAACTTTCAGGATCGAGCGTCTTCTTACATCATACTGGCCTGGTGGCAAAAAAAATCTCCCATCTCTGAGGTTAATAAATGATATCCGTTGCAGAAAAAAAAAAGAGTGCTTACACTTGCCTTAGACTTTCAGACACGATGCCTACCTCAAGTCATATTTCCCATGTCAGGTATAACGTGTGTAAGAATAAGTTTTTATATGAACTCAATGTATTAGGCATTATGATATCCGCATTGTGGACGTGAGCCACTTCCGATAGAGAGGCAGGCTCTCCTCGAATACTCGAAATGCTCAACACTTTCCACCTAAAGGTTTTCCTGAGAAAAAATAAATATTGTGGTTTTATTCAAGTAACGTGCGTTTCTGCCATCAGTGAGCATCACTACCCATAATACAAAGACCTGAGATAATAAACCTTGCCGGTATCCAGTCTTATTACGGGTGCCTCAAACCTTAGGGGAGAAAATCTGGTGGCGTGATGCTTTACAGTATTCGGCCATATATATATTACCGACAACCCTCCATAACCGAACCTCCTATTTGAAACATGGCTTTTCATCAACTTAACAAATCCCCAGCGTTTGTTATACAAATTCCCCATCACATCTCGTTACATGCCCAATATCTCCAACCTTAGGAACTCACGCTGCTTCCATGCATACCCCGTGACATCCCAACACGTCTTTGTATGGAAAATGTGGGTGTACCTTGAATATACCCTATGCTCCGACTTGGTCCTCCATAGGCATGCACAACCGCTGGACTCGAGGAGGAGGAGGAAGTGGCCATATCCACACTCCCGATTCTTCTTCTTCATCCCTCCCCATTCTTCACAAGAGTCACTACCTTCGTATCTCAAACCAAACATCTAATCTCCTATTTTTTCTTTACCCATCAGAGGTTCGAATCGGCAACAGCTAACCCAATTTTCACAAAAGATTCAAGAACTCGATAATCACTACGGATCTATGTAAACTTTCCCTACAACCAAACCCCCCTTCCCCCCTTTTAGAAAAAAAAAACTAAATTTCCCCATTCTGAGATCTCGGGGACAACCCAACACCAGGATAAATCTCGGGCGAAACAAAAAACCTAGCAAGTTTCGTGAAGGAATCTTTTGAAGAAATGAAAAAGAAATGAAAATGACCTCCCCCCCTTTGTTGGTTGGGGTTGTTTACCCTAGATCAAAACACTCCAGCTGCTCGCTCACCTATATCTCTCCCTGACGAAGCGGCGAAGAAAAAGTTGCGGAAGCCCAGATACACACTATCACAAGTGAGAGAGAAAAATAGATATTTGCACTTCTCTGGGGAATTTGCTTTTGATGCGGGGGGGAGGGGAGGGGGGATTGAGGAAAGGCCTGGAGGTCAGTTAGGAAAAACGTCTCGTTATAGTTATAGCGGAGTTATTTATCTTATGGCTGCTTGAACATATACAAAAAAAAAAAAAACGATCATCGTTCGCAATCAAATAAAACGTTTTGATTCTTATTCAAACTCCCATCCATGTATATAGCCCTTATACACTAGATTCTTCGGGGCATAAGAGTGATAAATTATCAAGAAACAAAAAAAAAAGAAAAAGAGAAAAAGAAAAAAACGAAGCAATCCAGTCAAAGACGAAGAAGACTAGAAGTACAAAAAGGGAGGTGTGCGTGGGGGGGCTTGGCTGGATGGGGCCATATATTGAAAAAATGAAAAAGTCAAAAGAAAAAAATCAAAAAGAAAAAAAAAAGTCAAAAACTCGAAAACTAAAAAGTCACTCCCACACCCCCAATCGATCTAGAAACTGATGCCACTGCCCCGCCTCCGCATTAGCCTGAGGAAAAATCGGCATAAAAGTGTCCATAGGCGCATTACTCAACCCCTCAGGCAAACTCGGCTGAAACCCCTGTCTATCCGCCAACGGAACAGGTATCCCGCCCCCATTGTTATCCTGGAACAGCTTCAAATCAGGCTCCGACCAAAACGCATTCATCCCGTCCTCCGTGAAGTAGTTCGGGCTCTGCACCATCGTCGCCATGCTGCCCTCCGGTACCGAACTGGGGGAGGGGGTCGACGACGGCCCCACGGATGCCGATGCGGGAAGGTCTGCGGGAACAGGGGGTGTCGAGTTTTCGGGTTTGACATGCATATGGCGTCCGTTCGTCTTGGGGTTGTTGTTGTTGTTGTTGTTGTGCGGATAAGGATGGGGGTGCGGCTGGGGGCGTAGCTCTGGAGAAGGGGAGGCAGCCATTGACGGCTGGGCGCCGAGGAGGGGTAGGTCGTTGAAATTCTTGGCAGCATCTGAGGAAGTCGGAAATTTCGCCTGGACTCGCTGCCGGAGGCGACGTAAGATCTCCTATTGTTTCCCGAGTTGAGTACAAAGACGCATGAGTTGAAATTAATGTGCTAGAAATTTATGGAGAAAGGTTCATACCAAGGCATTCAAAGGCTGAATACTTGTGCCAGCAGCTTCTTCGAACAAGGCGCAAATAGCTGCAAAATGCCCCAACGTTCCACGAGCATAGTCTCTATTCCAATATCGTGCAACAATCGCTCCAAGTACAACCTGTTCCACAAAAAAAAAGAGAAATCCGAGATCAATAAAACAAACAAAATAACACCAACCATCGTCATGAAAAGGCTCACCGCAGCTGAAAAACTAATCGACCAAAACGGCGGGATCCTCGATATAATCTCCGGATGGCGATGGTACATTTTGACGTGCGCCTTCACAATCCAGCACGCACTGTACCCCGCTTGGAACGCCGAATACCAGAATGGCGTCTTTGTAGGCTCGTCGGTCTCCTTCTGCATCACCATAACAAGGAAGCGACGATGTAGCATACAACAAGCTGTGTGTGATTTTTTTTTGTTTATATGGGGAGGAGGGTTAATTAGTAAATGAAAGAAATAATCAGAATCAGCCACAGTATAATTCCAACATTCCACGCCAATAGACAAATAAACTCCTCACCTGACTCCCTCATAATCAACGCCGTAAACCGCTGCAAATGCTTTGTAGTCGCATCGTCCGGCAACCCATGATCCGGCGTCGCCAATATAGGCACGGAAAGCCCCTCTGGCATCGGGCATTCCCGGAGCTGCAGTTCGAGGCTGAGGATCTCAGCATATTTTACCGGACCGGGGCGCTGCACGACAAGCATGACTTTGTTGATGATCGGGTAGAGCTGGTACTTCCAGTCGGTGTCTGTGTGGATAGGAGACATGCATTTATGGGGAGAAAGGGGAGGGGAAGGAGGTCATCAGCAAGCAAACCTCGTACAGAAACCTGGAAAAAGAGACATACAGCCCTGAATAAACCCAGGAAGTCCTGCATATGCAGTGGCAGACTCGGGGGGCCTCCGACAGTCCACGAGAGAGATGTCTATGCTACAAGGACGGCCAGCGGCGAACGACTATACACGCAAAAAGCAAAAGCAAAAAAAGGATATATCAGATCACCCATGCGGTCGAAATAGCGAGGTCGAAAAATGTTGGAGAAAAGGGGAAGGGAAAGGGGAGGACGTGCGTGTGCCTGAAAACCAACCTGCCAAACTTCCAAACACACCAACTCCCAACACAAAACTTCCCGCTGCTCGATTTCGTCGATATCTGTGAGCCATCTACGGCTATCACGGACTATATGTACACAGATACACCACACATTAAGACACCCATGATGGAACTATAACGCAATGGAACTTACATATGCCAATCTATAGTAACAATAATCTCAGCACTTCTTTTCATCTCAAATTTGCCGAGGGACGCACCGAACTTCCCAGTCTGGGATACAGATCGTTCCGTGAGAATGATTAACATGATAGAAGTATGAATATGAAAGAAGAACACCCACTTGATGAGGATACCGTTGAATGACCACATGAAGCCTGTGCTGGTTCGGGTGGGGGCCGATCTCAGGTATGCTGCGATGGAGAGCTGTGGACAATGATCAATGGGAGTAAAGCATGTGATGATTACACCTACCATGCACTGTAGCCCAGGAATTGTGGGAGCATCACAAATAGGATCCAAGCTCATCCTAGGAGAGAGTTCTTTATCAGGTACGGAAAACCTCTCCGCAATTTCATTTACTCACGCAGCACGGGCAAGCTGATGATACTTTTCCGCCTCGGTGGAGAGCATCGGGCTATTGGGATCAGAAAGTATGCCCAAGGCCATTGTGATGAACAAGACGCCTAGGGGATGCGCGTCGGACGTTTCTAGATTCATTTTTATCATGTTGTGCGTATAAAAGTGGTTAAAGATTTTCGTCATGAAGTGATGTCGGGAGATAGGAGCGCCCCTGCGGAGGAACACGACTTCAACTGGATTCATGTGCAGTGGTGAGTGGCTTGACATACCCAATGCTGACGGTGTGCCAGTAGTGGTTGGTTATCTCCAGAGTTTGTGCCGGGGTTGGGATGTAAGGTATCATTTCGTTGATGTCGGAGTTGTTGGACACGGTCTGTGACGCAAATGGGAAGAGAGCGCTCAAGAGCTGTATACTGCACGGGAGTATCGGTTGTTCTCCGGTCAACAGTAGATTTCGATGATCAGTTCCACCAAGGCCGCTTTTCTATACAAGAGCAGGTCGATGAATAGATCCTCGACGAACGATATGGACGATATCGACACACCTGCACAAAATACTACCGGGGTGGTCGACGTGAATATAGCGGACATCGGGAACCATCTTATACTGAAACTTGCCTCGGACATGCTTGTGGCACCATGAAATACAGGATATCCATCCTCTCCGATGGAGAGCGACCCAAATATATCGATCGTTTCCTCCACGTCTGTCTCGGCGTCGTTGACTATCGGGGTCAAGGTAGAGAGACCGGTCTCTGATGGCATGCCCTTCTGGGCGAGGAGTGAATGTGATGGCTGCGTGGAAGCGAGAGCTTCCTCGAGAGCGGCTACGCGCCGCTGCAGAGTTTGGATCTGCTCGCGATTTCGCAAACTGGTAGCCTTGAGGGAGCTGGGGTGAGGGGCGTCAGCGAAGGCGAGCGCCAGCATCGGGCTGCTATACTCGCCTCGGTGTGGCTTCATCGGTGAAGCATTCTGCGAGCAAGGAGTCAGTACCAAGTCAGCTTCGACACCGAGGACTGGGCTGACTATCTGGGCAAAGCGCGGTACAACCTCGACGGATGCAGGATTGACCTAGACAAACAAATGAATAGAATGTAGTGGCACCTGGCAAAGAAGATGCTAACACGGAATGCATCTGTCGCATCGCAGTTTCAACCGCCTGCACTCCGCACAAGCACGGATTTTGCCTGTTCGGACAAGCCTCCCAGGCTTATTATCTGGGCTTGGCAGCGCCATTTACAGCAAGAAAGGCAAAAACGCGATGAATTCAAAGGTGAATGTGCGCGTAGATATCCCTGCGACGCCGAGGACCACAACTAACAAGAAGTGCGAAGAGGATGGGGGCTAGCAAGCGTTGCTTACCAATGAGACACCGAAAGGGGCTGAAGTCTCTACCAGGCGCCCGGCTGACGCGTCCAGTGGCGCCGACAACGCCATGGACATTTGCACTTTTACGGGTCGCTCCAGGGAGGTCGTTTCTGCAAAGACTGCTTTATATCCATAAAGAAGCTACAAGCAGACATGGCATCATCGACCCCTTTGGGAAACTTTTACTCCCGCAGGGATAATGACGCCAAAAGGCTGCAGGTGCGATTCAGCAGGAGGCGTTGTCGTAGCAGGATCTCCAACTTGGGTTAGATACGGCGTTGGTCCTCGAACAGGGTCTTGGGAAACAAACACCAAAGCAGCACTAGCGCTCAAAATGGTTTCAAAAATCTCACGTATGGATGACTCCACCAAAGCTGGGAATTTTGTAACGCCCAAGCTTGAGGAAGCCGTTTTGAGGCGCAAATATAACGCAGTGTCGTAGCAGGAATCTTGACCTGGGGAAACGAAAAACCAAAAGCAGAAGCAGAAGCGGCGCTAGAAGCTGTGCCAAAAACTTTGCGCATCCATGTTCTGTATGACTTTCTTCCTGTATTGATAGGTGAGTCTTTGACTTTCCCTTCCGACCCTGACACCGCTTTTCACTCTCGTCAGCTCACGACTAGGGACATTTGGCTTTGGAAAGCAGACCGCTTTGACTGCCCTACACGCAACGCTTTTTCCATCCACTCGACGATGTAACACCTTTGAAGGAAGGATATTCCTGAGGCGATCTTTCCATTGTCTCCGTTGGATGCCCAGCGTCCTACCCTCCGCCAATCTCCCCATCCCTCTCTGGCTTCCCTTTCTGGCCCTTTCACTCTCGTCAGCTCACAGCTAGTGACATTCGGCTTTGAAGAGCAGATCACTTTGACTCCCCTACGCATAGCGCCTTTTCCATCCACTTGACGATGTAACGTCTCTGATGGATTTCCATCTTGACCTCTTTGGCTTTCTCTTCCCGTGCTGACACCGCTTTTCACCCTCGTCAGCTCATGACCAGAGACATATGGCTTTGGAGAGCAGACCGCTTCGGCTCCCCTACGCGCAACGCTTTTCCCGTCCACCTGGCGATGTAACGTCTCTGAAGGCTCCTTCCTGAGGCGAGCTTTCCGTTGATCTCCGTTAGATGCCAATCGCCCCTACCCCTCCGCCAAGTCCATCGTTTCTAGATCTCCCCATTTTGACCTCTTTGGCTTCCCCTTTCCTCCCTGACACCGCTTTTCACTCTCGTCAGCCCACGACTCGAGGCATTCGGCTTTGGAGAGCAGACCGCTTTGACTCCCCTACGCGCAACGCTTTTCCCCTCCACCTGGCGATGTAGGGTTTTTGAAGCCTCGTTCCTGAGGCGATCTTTCCGTTGGTCTCCGTTAGATGCCAACCGCCCTAACCCTCCTCCAAGTCCATCGTTTCTAGATCTCCCCATTTTGACCTTTTTGGCTTCCCCTTCCCGTCCTGACACTCCTTTTCACCCTCTTCAGCTCATGACCAGAGACATTCGGCTTCGGAGAGCAGACCGCTTTGCTCCCCTACGCACAACGCTTTTCCCGTCCACCTGGTGATGTAGCGTTTTTGAAGGCTGGTTCCTGAGGCGATCTTTCCGTTGGTCTCCGTTAGATGCCAACCTCTCTAACCCTCCTCCAAGTCCATCGTTTCTAGATCTCCCCATTTTGACCTCTTTGGCTTCCCCTTCCCGTCCTGACACCGCTTTTCACCCTCGTCAGCTCATGACCAGAGACATTCGGCTTTGGAGAGCAGACCGCTTTGCTCCCCTACGCACAACGCTTTTCCCGTCCACCTGGCGATGTAACGTCTCTGAAGGCTCGTTCCTGGGGCGATCTTTCCATTGTCTCCGTTAGATGCTAACCGCCCTAACTCTCCCCCAAGCTCATTGTTTCTAGATCTCTCCGCCTTGACCTATCCCCGCTTTTCACCTTCAATGTCTCGTCACCCCATGACTAGAGAACATCCCAATTGAAAGGTTTTGGAGAGCAGACCGCTTTGACACTCACCCCTACGCACAGTGATTTTTCCGTCCACCCAGCAATGCAGCGTTTCTGAAGGGATCTTTGAGGTGATCTCCGTTAGATGCCAACTGCTATAACCCTCCGTCAAGTCCATCGCTTCTAGATCTCTCTATCTTGACCTATTTCTCACTCCTAGCCCTTTCCCGCTGGACTGACGCCTGACGCCTCCCCCAACCGACGCTTTTCTTCTTTCTCTATGTCATTATTGTCCCAATACGTCCACCCCCTGCCTGTCACACAAAGGGGGGAGGAGGAAGGGGAGGGGGGGAAGGTCAATGTCGACTGCTTGGGGGGAAGAGACCCCACTTCGCCGCGGTAGCACAGCACAAGCCGTGATATCCAATATTCATGTCGTTTTCAAAGTGTGTCTTCTGCGTTATGTTCATAATGACTGCATGCTCCTGGCAGAAACATCTCGAATCCTAGTAAAACACTTGACTTTCCCTTCGTATCGGCTGGTATACGATGAAAACTTGAGAGCGGCGCTACTGAGTCGCCACCGAGTCACCACCGGGACTATCATCATCATCACTTGATCAAATCGCCACGCTAGAGATGCGCTTTTTTTTTTTTGTTTTGTTTTTATTTTTGGCCACATCAGAAAAATTTGTGGCTTGCATCTCAGACCCCTGCTTCCAACAAGCGTTCTTATTTCCTCCGACGGCAACGGCAGTGCAGAAGTATTGTCATATCACCTCCCCCGCCCCCGCGTGGGCCACAAATTCGAGATATATCATATCATATTCAAAGTGCGTCTCGGTATCTCATTCGAATCTATCACAAATAGAAGAAAAGCAGACTTCTCTAGCTACTGATCCGATTTGCCTACCGTCGCCCCCCTATTGTTGAGTGCCAAGGAGCCACCCGCCACCACGACAACACAAAGTATGATCGAACGAGGGACAGCATCTAGGAAAAAAGCTCAGATCCCATGGAATTCCGTGGCACCCGAGGTAGAGAATACCATGTCAAGGGTGCAAGAGCAAAGGTATGAGGATATTTTCACCAAATTGTCGCTAGAAGAATAGGAATGACCCAAGTCTCCGCCCGACTGTATACACAGGGCTGATTGATTTTTCACAGATATATGAACCATGATCTCGGGGATTGAAAGCCAAAGCGGAAGTAGCGCCAGAACCTGTGCCACCAAAGAATTGTACACGCTTTCTGACTCTATTCGTCGGTGAGCCTTTGGCCCGTCTCTAACCCTGACGTCGCTTCTGCTTTCGTTATCTTATCACCTTCCACACCCATATCCGCAGTCACCAGAGGCAGTCCCCAACCGAAAACGTTATAGTGCAGACCACTTTGCCCCCCCCCCTCCCCCCCTATACACATCATCCCTAGCGTAATTTTCCATACGCTCGGAAATATAGCCATTAGAGTCTTTCCCTCCTCTTCTGTCTTTCCGGGAGTCTTGGGGCACACCGCTTTGACTCCCACACAGGTGATGCTTAGCGTGCTTTTCCATACAGTCGGCAACATATCCTCTAGAGTCTCCCCCCAGGAGCCTCCTGGTCTCTCCCTACATCTTATGACGATCAAGATTCCCCTTGCTAGTTATCGACGTCAACCAGTCTCTCGCCCCATCATTTCCCTAAGAGATTGACGGCCCCAACCAGGCATCCAGTGTTGACAACACCTTTCTTCGAGTTATTACCGGTGATGAGTCTATTCTTTCTCGTTATAAAATATTGCATTCTCTATGTACTCTATGGCTTTGCTCTATCTACGTGTGAGGTTTTGTCATTCTCTTCTGTTTCTAGCTTCAAATGTCTCATTGTCAGTTCCCGCTTTTCCTGTTTCCAGACTTTTTATGACTCACCATCACCGGGGTCGGTCCCATTTCGAGACTTTCCCCTTCTGGATCATGTAGGACAATTCAAAAACAAGGGAGGGCATGATAAGGTCGCTTGCTTAGGGGGACACCAATTCGCGGGGGAAAGGCAAAGCGCGCGAGCTGTGACGTTCATTATTCCGTGACATATTCATGACCATTGAAAAAAATATATGGCAGAAAACCCGAAACGTTTCTCGGATCTAGTGATTTCCCTGATTTACACTTGTATTGGCTAGCGTCCCATTAACCTCGAACGTGGCAGCTCGCCAAGACCATCACCATGCCGCAGTCAAGCTTTTTTTCTTCTTTCCTTATTCTTGGGTCCACCAGAAGTTTTTAAGCGAGGCTCCTAGATGCTTCGGATGGAGTTGAGTCTACGTACGTCTTATTCTTTCAGATGGCAACGCTGCCGGGTTCTTACGTGCACAAAAAAAAATGCTTGTTGAATCAGCTCCTCGCCCCGGTGTGGCGCTGGGCCACAAGCTAAACTATTCGTAATATTGTGCTCAAAGCGCATCCTGGTATCATGTTTACGGCGATTAAAGCATATCATTAATAAACCGACTTCTAGAGCTCCCTCTCTTTGGCTGAGCCCATGGTTGCCTACCACCTGAAGAACAGAACAACAACCTAGCTTGGTCGTTCGAGAGATAGCATCCGGGGAAGGCTGTGTACTGCGTGTTTGTGGACCGTCACGACACCTCGGTGGCACATGATAATCCGAAGGGAGACCTGCACAAAGATCAACCATCGGCCGGTAATACTTAATCTCAGATTTGCCATCTTCCGATTACCCCTGGTAATGAGAATCCGCTCGCGTGGCGGTAAGTGTCCACATCAACATATCGAAGGGGGGGGAAGAGGTAAGCAGCAGTGGCGGCGGTTACCTTTTTGTTCACATGGGTGATGAAACGCAGAAGCTGAGGAGCTATGAAAAAGCGTTGAATTTTAGATGGATCGCTTCTGAAAATTCTGGTGATAATCATCGAATGTAGATCTCCTGTCCGAAGGTGGTAGGCGAGTGGACAAGGCACAGCGCCAAAGCGTCGAAGCTTCTCAAGCTTTGTCACTAAGATTCATCGACGCTTTTGTTCACTAGGCTTCGTTTAGACAGGTGCCCACATAACTTGGCATTCCTTGTCTAGTGCAAATTTTTTTTTTCAAGATTACAAACAATTGTGGCCGCCGCCAAATCTTTCTTTTTCATACTCCATCTGTCGTCAGCGTTCCGAGAGTCGCGACTGTCGCAACTGTCGCAACACGTTAGTCACTGCCGCAGGGGAGCTCCAAGTATAAAGGTGGGGTCTTTTCCTCGTCGCTATCCCCACACAAGTATATTTCCTTCCCAGTTGTGCATCCCATGGACCGGACAGCAGCTTGGACACCGCAAGTGCTGAGCGAACTAATCCATCCATGGGATAGTCAACTCGTGCATGATCCACTCCCCCCACCATATCCGTTAGAGCTATTCGGTCAGTGGGATGACCTGCCCACATACCACCCGTCCGTTCCCCCAGCATACCTCCTTCCGCTGGAGGTCTCAGGGGCGATCCCGCTAGAGGGGTAAGACACTCCCCCAGACGACTCAACCGCTTATATTCTTACCTTGCATCACTAGTGAAGCACAAAGGCAATGGCCGTTACAAGAGGAAAGCATCGCTGAGCCTCCTCACATGTGAGTACACTTTATATTATCCCTACCCCAATTTCTGACTTGTATTGTAAAGGGACAGTGCGGCTCCATCCCTCCCCATGTATGAGGAGCAAACATTGCCGATGCCAGAACAGGAGCCGCCGCGGCGCGTCAAACGGCGCAAGGCGCCATCCAAGCCACGGATAGACGGCCGGCGACGGGTCAACTGTCCCCAATGTCAAGCGGCCTTGCTCCCGAGTAGCATGCCAAAGCACATCGCCAATGTGCATCATGCGAAAGATGCCCAAAAATGCAGGGAATGCGGGAAAATCCTTTCTCGCACGGACGCCCTCCTCCGTCACCAGAGGAAAGGGTGTTATAAAAATAAAAAGGTATTTAGTCTTGTCGAACGAGTGTTGAGTAAAAACTGACTTGAGCCAGACAAAAGGTGCTCCACAAGATACAGGAGCAGTTCTCATCCCATAAATTATTCTTTTTCATATGGTTTTTTTCTGCCTCGATAATCGTGTATCTCTAGCTGGTTTGGTGTGTATTACATTTATAGACATTCGTGGAATTGTAACAACAAAAGTTTGCTGCGTTTATCTGCCACAGATGATCATCGGCTTGTGAGCGTAGCGAAAATCGCTTGTAAGTTGACTCTGCCATGATAGGATTGATGTCTTATACGGGAAGCAATGGTGTTTAAGACGTCCACCCGTGAAATTTTCCCATGCGCTGGACAGAGTCCCCAGGGATGGATTTGACTCACCTCAGACTGCCACCCCGAGAGTATGGGTAAAGTACATATAAAGGAATAAGCGGTCCATCTTAATAGGGCTTTCTTACCGCAACTTCACGCCCATAGCCCAGGACAGAGACAATTAATACTGGCTTTAACCAGCCATACGATCCCCCCCCCCTCCCTTCTCCCACCTTATTTTGGCGGGAAGAAATCTCAATATACGGACACGAGACATAGTCGCTTTGGCACTGCGCCTCGTCCGCTCCCCTATTTCCTTGCATCCGTCCGTGGGCGTGTTGCTGTTTTTGTGCCAAGATACAATTTTATGTCTATTTCTAAGTGTTTATTTTCAATTTTCTCTTCTGTGATTTTTGCCGACGTATATGATCTGAGTAGATGTAATCACACACTATGCAGTACAGCTAGGTCCGAGACAATATATGTCTGAATGTTCATGAATGATAACAAACCTGGATTGACAGTTGATTCTTGGTTGGTTATTACCAGATCACGACGGCTTCACATCCATATCCGGTTGGTTATAACTAAATATGCTCTGCAGTCACAGGTGTCTACTGTTCTTCTGAACGACCCCTTCTCCTATGATTATCGGTTCCATAAGGTCAACGTTTGCACGAATACTTGCCAATATTGCTTTCGTTGACCAACAGTATCCACAAATCCCCCACCGCAGGGACTTCGCCAAGTTGTATCCCCGAGAAGTATAACTCTGACCCAGTATTGATGGTCTCTGTCCTGACCTATAGACGTGACATTGCGGTAAGAAAGTCCTATTAAGATAGACTTCTTATTCCTTTGCTCTCGGGGCGGCAGCCTGAGCTGAGTCAAATCCATACCTGGGGACTCTGCGAAAATTCACGGGTAGACGTCTTAAACACTGGTTCCGTATAAGATGTCAATCCTATAATGGCAGAGTCAACTTACAGGACATTTTCGCTACGCTTCCAAGCCGATGATCATCTATCCCAAAGCAGATAAACGCAGCAAACTTTTGTTGTTCCGATTCCACGAATGTCTATAAATGTAATAATACACACCAAACCAACTAGAGATACACGGTTATCGAGGCAAAAAAAAAAACCACATGAAAAAGATAATTTATGGAAAGAGAACTGCTTCTGTATCTTGCGGAGCACCATTTTTCTGACTCGAGTCAGTTCTTTACTCAACACTCATTCGACAAGATTAAATCCCTTTTTCGAGGCAAAAAAAAAAAAAAAAACCACACGAAAAAGATAATTTGTGAAAAGAGAACTGCTTCTGTATCTTGCACAGCACCTTTTTTCTGACTCAAGCCAGTTTTTAGTCAACACTCGTTCGGCAAGACTAAATACCTTTTTCGTTCTATTGCACCCTGTCTTCTAGTGAGGGCGTCCTGGCGAGAAAGCATTTCTCGCATTTTCCACATTTTTTGGCACCTTTCGCATGACGCAAAAAAATGCGGAGAATGCGAGAATATGCTCTCTCAGGTACTGGCAACATGGAAGAAGAACATGCTCAGATATAGCACACACGGGGGCATAGGATCACCACGTACGCTTGTAGGTCAGGCACGTCCAAAAACGTCATTATGTAGAAGGAATCCACTTGTGCGGCGGTGGAAAAGTGGGGAGGGAGATTGTCCACCTTTATACCTGGAGGCAATGATTAATGATTCAATACCTGTATCTATCAATTCGACGAAACGTACTTTAGCAGAGAGCTCAGAGACCATTCGGTCGCGCTCCCATGTTGGTGATTCGCTGTCCGAAAAAAACAGAGGCTCAGAATGTGCGGACCCAGCAGTGCTCGGGAAGACTGGTTAAAAAGCGTGTATCCACGGCCAGATATAAGAGACAAAGGGATATCATGAAAAAGATAAGTTATGGAAAGAGAACTGCTTCTGTATCTTGCGGATCACCTTTTTTCTGACTCGAGTCAGTTTTTACTCAGCACTCGTTCGGCAAGACTAAATACCTTTTTCGTTCTATTGCACCCCGAGAAAGCATTTTCTCGCATTTTCCACATTTTCTGGCACCTTTTCGCATGATGCACGTTAGCGATGTGCTTTTGCACGTTACAGAACAAGTCAGGAAATGGGGTAGGGAGAATATCAAGTGTACTCCCTCGCATGGGAGGATGTTCACCCGCATCTCGTACCAGGAAACGCAGCTGAGCCTCATCCCATGTGAGTACACTTGACATTCTCCCTACCCCGCTTCCCGACTTCCATTGTAAAGTGACCAGTGCGACCGTTCGTGAGGAGGAAACATCGTGGATGCCAGAACAGGAACGACCGCTTAAAGGACGTAAGGCACCACCACAGCCGCGGATAGACGGCGGGCCACGAGTCGAGCGTCCCCACTGTCAAGCAACCGTTACTGCCGAGTAGCATAGAACAACACATCGCTAATCATGCAAGATGTATGTTCTCGGGATGATGTTTCGTCTTACTTGGATAGCAATAGTGCTCGGCATGGGGAGCCGCTCCCGCTATGTGCTTGGTTTCCTCATCCTGAGCAGAGAAGGGAGAAGTGGCTGCGTCGTCCCATTGCCATATAAGCTGGAAATTGGGACAGAAACGGTGATAGGTGTATTCACACCACGATGATTCGACATCCCCTCTCTAGGTTCAAAAAGCGAATATATTTTCCTAAAGGTGCCGAGAGAAACGTAGAGACTCAGACCGTTGAGTTGTTCAGGAGGAGAAAATTATTACTCTTGCCTCTACAGAGCTTGCATTCCAAATTTCCTGAGGAGGTAGTGGCCTTCCTGTCGCATCAATATAAGTTGGGGAATAGGAGTAGGATGGCATTATGTGTACTCACTCGAGGAAGTGTGACCCGGTGATGATATCTTCTTGCTAAAATATCTCCCGGACGATGCTGTGGTGGGAAATGTAAAGACACGACGGTTGAACTGTGCGGAAGAAAAGCTTGATTCAACCCGCGTTCCTCGAACCTTTGGTTATCCAAGGCCGGGCATCCAATCAGCCGGGGTTGTGCGGGTGGTTCACCCCTCATCGTAATGGTAGGGGATGTGACGGGGAAGATGGATCGTGTGAATGACCTAGAAGGAGGGCAACGGGGAGTTACTGGTAACATAGAAGAAGAACAAGCTCAGATATATCACACACGGGGGCATAGGATCACCACGTACGCTTGTAGGTCAGTCACGCCCCAAAACGTCATCATGTAAAAGGAACCCACTTGTGTGGCGGTGGAAAGTGGGGAGGGAGGTAGTCCACCTTAATACCTGGAGGCAATGATTAATGATTCAATACCTGTATCTATCAATTCGACGAAACGTACTTTAGCGGAGAGCTCAAAGGCCATTCGGTCGCGCTCCCATGTTGGTGATTCGCTGTCCGAAGAAAACAGAGGCTCAGAATGTGTGGACCCAGAAGTTCTCGGGAAGACTGGTTCAAAAGCGTGTATCCACGGCCAGATATATATTTTAGAGGAGACAAAGGGATATTGCGTATCAATTGGACCAGGGAGGGACATTTGCTATGACAAAGGGAGTATATCTTTAGCAACAGGGAAATGCGTCATAGTGGTTAATAATTGGCGATGTCATGGTAGCACCTGACCTACCAAATCACCATTGTACATTATCTCTCCTGGGAACGCCTTTATCCTCCCTACCTAAACTGAACGAGGTTCTGAATTGCATGACTGTGCCACAAAGCCACAAAGGGACTTACTTCCCTGTGTAGCCGATATCGAGTGATCGTTTTCGTCTTCGAAATACTTGATTTCCATAAAAGCGATCGTTTCCCTATCATACAACACCAAAATAGAATGATGGCTAGGTCCTCAAGCGCACTCCCTCCCTTTGAGCGCGAGATGCAAAACAATGTCGAAGGCAAAAAAAAAACAACGAGGAACAAATACGATAAGCACGAATTTTGTTGTAGTATTCTATGACATCGGGTAACTCGGCGCCACTGGCCGCGTCGGCCGGGCGCTTGGGAGGGATATGTTGGGTAATATGTGAGGGGAGTCAGACGTCTCGCGCCAACTGTATCTGGAGAGTGGTATGGGAGGTGATATGATATTGAAACTAAAAAAAATGGTGTCACGGACAGAAGGGAAGCCAAAGTCTCACGAGAATACCGAAAAGTCTTACAGAACACGTGTAATCCTTTGCACCACGTGGCTGTTTCTTATCATTCCTCAACGAGAAGTGATGGGAAAGGCCAACCTAAGAAAATACACGAGCCCGAGAGAAGGTTGCTGTGGCGGTGATGATTTTTAATCTTCGTAAGTATGATATCAAGACGCACTTTGGGCACGATATAGATGTATTGGCTTGTGGGCCCAGTGCCACAGATTCGACAAGGTTTTCAGCGTGAGTAAAGCACGGCACCAGTGTTGTCCAAATAAGAGAAGCGAAAGAAATATATTCGTGTAATTTTCCTATTTTTATTTGATTTATTTTGATGTATTCTGCGGGCTATATTCGATGCGCTCGGGGTGGCACCAATTTTTCTTATCTAAGCGAAATTGTATTCTGATGCAGGGGAGGCACTGATGCGGGGACAATCTATCAGTGTTTAATGTTCACGTGCAGCTGCCCAAACAATTATAGATAGATAACAGAGAAACTTAGCAGTTTTGAGATAATTATTGATCTCAACAGAATCCTTTAATCGAGAGTGAATGTCTGGTAGTGATTTGCTATCAGAGAGACAATAGCACAGATAACAAGCAATCATTGAGAGAACAATAGTGGGACTGTGGAGATTTACTGCCTTGGATTTTAATGAGAAATACAAGTGTATTTAAGAGAAACTGTAGCTAAGGAAAATGTCTTGTGGAAGGGATAGGAATTGAGGGTTCAGAATAAGTCTGGGGTGTTAAACTACTTGACACAATTGTTTAGCTACTACAGGTCTAATTACCTTTGTTTCAGCTTGAAACTGATACTGAAAAATTCTCAGAACTGCAACTGAATTGTTCAACATATTTTTGAATTGAGAAAAACAAGAAAAGAAGATAGAAAACTTTCTGAAACCCCTTGTGTGTATATGGGCACTTGTCCGAGATGAAATTGAAGCTTTGGAACCTTTGGGCACAGATTGGTGCCAAAATAGCAGTGTGGGAAGTGACCTGTAGTTTCCTATTGTAGAGTAATTCATGTTTCATGTATATGAATGCGATGATCAGCTGTGGAACATGTGCAAACGTGTGAGGGGGGATGTATGCATGCGCTCATGAGCCTTTGGGTTCGTGACTGATGCTCCGGTTGATTCTAAAAATAAACAGAAAAATTCCTAAGGTATTTAGCCTTGGGTTGTGACCAAAATAAACTGTAAATGTTATTGTGTTTTTCTTTATTCTCTTCAAGCCCATCTCCCTGATGTGATCAAGTGATTATGTAATCTTTGAATAATAAAATAACAGTTCAGAGGATCTAAGAGGATCCGGTGCAGGATCTGAGACATCCGTGTTATTATTTATTTGATGACATACTTTAATCACAGCATTGCATCAGGAGGATCACTTCAGATAAAAGAAAGAAATACAAAAACATCAACAATTCTTCTTGAACACAACTCAAGGCTAAAAGCCTTAGAATTTTTTATTCGTTCTATTTTTATATTGAATGGACTGAACAGCTATGAACCCGAACAATTGTGAATGGCCACATATATGCACCCACACACATTCACACTCAAAGATGGTCAATGAGCACATGGACTTGAAATGACACTGAAGATATAACAGGAAACAAAGAATCAATTCCTATCTACATATAGGGGCACCAATCCACAACTGAAGCTCTGAAGCTTCCATTTCATTTGGGAGAAGTGTGCATATATGTGTGAGGGGTTTCACAGTTTTCCTCTTCCTTTTTTCTTGTTCTTTCAACTCACAAAAATATGTTGATTCATTCATTTGTAGTTTTAAATACATGTGCATTGGTTTCACAAGTATTAGAAGTAATTAGTCTAGTTTCAGGCTGATGATCACCATATGCAGATATACACTCCAGAGTTGTTTTACAACCCCATTTTCTTTCTTATCCACAATACAGTTTCAGTTAAATACACTTGTAATTCTTGTTAATATTTAAGGCAGTAAATCTCCACAGACCCAGTCTCATTATCTGTTACTTTGCTTGATATCTCTACAAGTATCTTTCTGATTGCCAATCACCACTGGCCATTCGCTTTCGATTCAAGATATATTTCTGTTGGATGTTATAGAGAAAGAGTAGAGACTCACAAAGTCTCAAACACAGACATGTACATGGACACAGACACTGACGGGGGATGTATAGCAAGAACAAGCCACGTAGATACAAGTGGAGCCTACATGACCAAAGCGTCCACAACAACGTACTACGCAAACGTAAACCAACAATTTCAGACTCAAATATCAACTCAAAACTGCTTAGTCACCGCTTTATCTTTATCTACTAAGCTCGTGTTGCAGTACACGAGCTTTATGCGCTGATGAATTGAACCCACATAAGCGCCTCCCCGCATCACTATACAGTCGCTTAGATATCAATTCAAGCGCCTAACAGAGCTCGCTCAAACATACAAAGATTCAAATATAAAAACACTTCAAACAAATTACAGAAAAATTATGAAAAAAAAAAACTCTTTATTTCACATTAATCCGTAAGCTCCGCTTGAAGTTTTCTCAACGTACCTGATATTTATGACCATGGGAAGTGGATCGGGTGATGGCGGTGTCAATTGCGAGAGCCTGACGTGCTCAAGTTTTCACTGTTGTGATGATAGAGAGATGCATTAGGTAGTACTATGTACAAATATTGGATGAGGCGAAGGATTATGACGGTCTCGTTTCAGTGCAGATGGTAGGGGGAAGCATCCAAAGACTCCTGAAGAAAATTGCGCGCTGAAGAACCCAAAGATTATGTCTCTCTCTGAGTGTATGGAAAAATGTCAGGGAATATGTGTAGGGATCGAAGCAGTCCGCTTCAAAGCCTTTCGACTGGTACCGGGACGCGTATAGGACCTGATAAGATAATACATTGGAAGTAGAAGAAATCGCCTGTAAGTTGACTCTGCCATTATGGGATTGACATCTTATACGGGAAGCAATGGTGTTTAAGACGTCTACCCGTGAATTTTCGCCATGCGCTGGACAGAGTCCCCAGGGATGGATTTGACTCAACTCAGGCTGCCGCCCCGAGAGCAAAGGAGTAAGCAGTATATCTTAATAGGACTTTCTTACCACAACTTTACGTCTATGGCTCAGGACAGAGATCATTAATACTGACTCAGAGTTATACTTCTCAGGGATACAACTTGGCCGAACTCCCTGGTGGATACTGTTGGTCAACAAAATCAATATTGGCAAGTATTCGTGCAAACGTTGAACTTATGGAACCTATAATCATAGGAGAAGGGATGGTACAGAAGAGCAGTAGACTCCTGTGACTGCTGAGGATACTTAGTTATAACCAAACCGGATATGGATGTGAAGTTGTCGTGATCTGGTCGTAATCAACCAAGAACCAACTGTCAATCCAGGCTTGTTATCATTCATGAACATTCAGACATATATTGTCTCGGACATAGCTGTACTGGATAGTGTGTGATTACATCTACTCAGATCATATATGTCGCCAAAAATCACAGAAGAGAAAATTGTGAATAAACACTTAGAAATAGATGTAAAATTCTATCTTAGCACAAAAACAGCAACACGCGCACGGACGGATGCAAGGAAATAGGGGAGTGGACGAGGCGCAGTGCCAAAACGTCTATGTCTCGTGTCCGTATATTGAGACTTCTTCTCGGGACCTCAGGGGGCCGGGAAATAAGGTGGGGGAAGGGAGGGGGGGAATCGTATGGTTGGTTAAGGCCAGTATGAATTGCTATAGGCGTGAAATTGCGGTAAGAAAACCCTATTAAGATGGACTGCTTATTCCTTTGTATGTACTTTACCCATACTCTCGGGCCGGCAGTCTGAGCTGAGTCAAATCCATCCTTGGGGACTCTGTCCAGGGCATGGGAAAAATTCATGGGTAGACGTCTTAAACACCATTGCTTCCCGTATAAGATGCCATCCTATAATGGCAGAGTCAACTTATAAGCGATTTGCGCTACGCTACCGAGCCGATGATCAACTGTGGCAAAGCAGATAAATGCGGAAAACCGTTGTTGTTACGATTCCACGAATGTCTATAAATGTAATACCAAACCAGCTAGAGATACACGATTATCGTGGCAGAAAAAAACCACATGAAAAAGATAATATATGGGATGAGAACTGCTCCTGTATCTTGTGGAGCACCTTTTGTCTGGCTCAAGTCAGTTTCTACTCAACACTCGTTCGACAAGACTATATCCCATTTTGGTTTTATAACACCCGTTCCTCCGGTGACGGAGGAGGGCGTCCGTGCGAGAAAAGGATTTTCCCGCATTCTCCGAATTTTTTTGCGTCTTTCGCATGATGGACATTGGCGATGTGCTTTGGCATGCTACTGGGTAGCAACTCCGCTTGACATTGGGGACAGTTGTCCCGTCGCCGGCCGTCTATCCGTAGCCTGAATGGCGCCTTGCGTCGTTTCACGCGCTGCGGCGGCTCCTGTTCCAGCATTGGCAATGTTTGCTCCTCATGCATGAGCCGCACTGTCCCTTTACAATACAAGTCAGGAATTGGGGGACGGATAATATAAAGTGTACTCACATGTGAGGAGGCTCAGCGGTGCTTTCTACTGGCCATTGCCTTTGGGGTTTGATAGTGATGCAAGGTAAGGATATCCTTGGTTGAGTTGTTTGTGAGGAGTGTCTTAGAGAGTACTCACATGGGAGGAAATTCACCCTCTCCCTGTTGCAATGGCCGTTGGGATTGCGATTGGCTAGTTATGCAAGGTAAGAATATAAGCGGTTGAGTTGTCTGGGGGAGTGTCTTACCCCTCTAGCGGGATCGCCCCTGAGACCTCCAGCGGAAGGAGGTATGCTGGGGGAACGGACGGGTGGTATGTGAGCAGGTCATCCCACTGACCGAATAGCTCTAACGGATATGGTGGGGGGAGTGGATCATACACGAGTTGACTATCCCATGGATGGATTAGTTCGCTAAGCACTTGCGGTGTCCAAGCTGCTGCACGATCCATGGGATGCACGAATGGGAAGGAAATACACTTGTGTGGCGATAGCTACGAGGAAAAGACCGTTACAAGTCAGGAATTGGGGTAGGGATAACATAAAGTGTACTCACATGGAGCAGGCTCAGCGGTGCTTTCCTGTTGTAGTCGCCATTGCCCTTGTGGTTCACTACTGATGCAAGGTAAGGATATAATTGGTTGAGTTGTTTGGGAGGAGTGTCTTTGAGAGTACTCACCTAGAAGGATATTCACCCTCTCCCTGTTGGAATGGCTGTTGGGATTGTGGTTCGCTAGTGATGCAAGGTAAGGATATAATTGTTTGGGAGGAGTGTCTTAGACAGTACTCACATGGGAGGATATACACCTTCTCCCTGTTGGAATGGCCGTTGGGATTGTGGTTCGCTAGTGATGCAAGGTAAGAATATAATTGGTTGAGTTGTTTGGGAGGAGTGTCTTAAAGAGTACTCACATGGGATGATCTTCAGTCTCTCCCTGTTGGAATGGCCGTTTGGATTGTGGTTCGCTAGTGATGCAAGGTAAGGATATAATTGCTAGAGCTCAGAGAGATCATTAGATCGCGCACCCATGTCGGTGATTCGCTGTCCAAAGAACACAGGGGCTCAGAATGTGTGGACCCAGCAGAGATCGGGACGCCTGATATATATTCTAGAGGAGACAAAGGGATTTTGCGCAGCAATTGGACCAGTGAGGGACATTTGCCACGACAAAGGGATATTGCGCATCAATTGGACAGTAAGGGACATTTTCTACGACAAAGGGAGTACATCTATAGCAACAGGGAAATGCGTCATAGTGGTTAATAATTGACGATGTCATGGTAGCACCTGACCTACCAAATGCCCATTGTACATTATCTCTCATGGGAACGCCTGTATCCTCCCTACCTAAATTGAACGCGGTCCTGAATTGCATGACTGTACCACAAAGCCACAAAGGGACTTCCCTGTGTAGCCGATCTCGAGCGCTTCGATAGTTTTCGTCTTCGAAAGACTTGGTTTCTATAAAAGCGATCGTTTTCCCTATCATACAACACCAAAATTGAATGACGGCTAGGTCCTCAAGCGCGCTCCCTTCCTTTGATAAACAATGTCGCAGGCCAAAAAAAACAAGGAGGAGCAAATACGATAAGCACGAATTTTGTTGTAGTATTCTATGACATCGGGTAACTTGGCGCCACTGGCCGCATCGGCCGGGCACTTGGGAGGGATGAAGATGTGAAAACAACATGGGAGTGGGACGTACCGCGCCAAATGCTTTCGAGATGTGACTATCTGGAGAGTGGCATCCGTATGGGAGGTGATAGGATACTGAAAGTATAAAAAAATGGTGTCACAGACAGAAGGGAAGCCAAAGTCTCGCGAGAATACCGAAAAGTCTTACAGAACACGTGTAATCCTTTGCACCACGTGGCTGTTTCTTATCGTTCCTCAACCCAAACAGAGAAGTGATGGGAAAGGTCAACCCAAGACAATACACGAGTCCGAGAGAAGGTTGCTGTGGCGGTGATGATTTTTGATCTTCTTAAGTATGGTATCAAGACGCACTTTGGGCACGATATAGATGTATTGGCTTGTGGGCCCAGCGCTACAGGTGTTGATTGTGATTCGACAAGGTTTTCAGCGTGAGTAAAGCACGGCACCAGTGTTGTCCAGAGGACCTAAGAGGATCCGATGCAGGGTCAGAGACATCCGTAAGCCCCGCTTGAAGTTTTCTCAACGTACCTAATATTTATGATCGTGGGAAGTCGATCGGGTGATGGCGGTGTCGATTGCGAGAGCCTGACCTGCTCAAGTTTTGATAGAGAGATGTATTAGGTAGCACGATGCACAAATATTGGATGAGGCAAAGGATTATGACGGTCGCGTTCCAGTGCAGATGGTAGGGGGAAGCATCCAAAGACTCCCGAAGAAAATTGTGCGCTGGAGAACCCAAAAGGGTATGTCTCTGAGTGTATGGAAAATGTCAGGGAATATGTGTAGGGGATCGAAGCAGTGCGCGTCAAAGCCTTTCGACTAGGACCGGGACGCGTATGGCACCCGATAATATAATACATAGGCGTCCGGGCCAGAAGCAGGACCAATAGACTACTGGGAAATGAAGGCAAAAGTTTTGTAGAACTCTTTTCTTTTTTCTTTGGGTTTGATATCAATTCTTTACTGGCAGAGACAGCTTACGGGACATATTCTGTACACTTCCAAGCTCATCTAGCGTGAAGCGGGTAGACGCAACAAACCTTGTTGTTACTAGTCTATGAATGTCTAGAAAAGTAATCCACACCAAACCACCTAGAGATACACGATTGTCGACGGCAAAACACATGAAGAAAATAATTTATGAATAGGAATACAGTACTGCTTCTACCTCATTGTGCAAACATTATATTTCTGGCTCGAGTCAGCTTTTACTCAACACTCGTTCGAGAAGATGGAATACCTATTTTTTTTCCGCGACAGCTTTTATCTTGATGTCGCTTTAATGCATCCTCCCGGGAGAACATATTGTCGCAGTCCGGACATTTCTTGCGGGACTTTCCAAGATGCACGTTCCTCACGTGCTTCTTGATGCTACATTGTAGGAATTTCTTGGGGCAATGGGGACACGGGAAACGTGGTCGGTCGTCTATCCTCGTCCACTTCGCCTTTCTTCTCCGCTTCTTCCGAGGGAGGGGCTCTTCCGCTGGTAAGTCATTGGTTTCCGCCCGAGCAGAGAGCGGAGATGTAATTTCACTGTGGCGTTTCCAAGTAAGCTGGGATGGGATAGAAACCGTGATAAATGTACTCACACATGGGGATTCAACTCTGCACACTGCTCCCTAAAGAAGCCGTGGGAAGCAGTAAGGACGCGAGCCATTGAGTTGTTCAGGATGAAAGTCTTACTCTTGCTTCGCCACACCGTGGGTTTCTAACCCTCTTAGGGAGGAGGTAGTGGCCGTCCTGTCGCGTCGACGTATAAGTTGGAATCGGAGTAGGGACGGCATTTTGTGTACTCACACAGGGGAATGGGACCCCGCATTGATAGTTGGTGAGAATATTTCCCTAACAATGCTGTGGTGGGAAAAGTAAGGGCACGACGGCTGAGCTGAGGGGAAGGAAGGCCTCACTCATCCAGCACCTGATCCAGCTCACGCGTCTCGTTATGCAAAGCCAAATATTCAACAGGCCGGAGTTGTATGGGTGACTCATCCCCATCTATTATCGGAGGGGGAAGATGGAAGGCCCATGGGGGTAACGAGGAGGGACTGGCAACATGGCAGAAGTGAATGCTCAGATAGATCACCTACGGGGGGATAGGATCAACCACGTACGAAAGTAGCGGAGGCGCATTCCAAAACGCCATTATGTAGAAGAAATCCACCTGTGTGACGATGGAGAGTGAGCAGACAAAAAAACAGTCCACCTTTATACCTGAGGCAGGGATTAAAAAAAGAAAGCTTTGGTGGGGGCCACATTTGTTTTTTTTTCAAATATCTTGAGAATCTTTGAACAAGACAACGAATCTTAACTTTGTCAAGTCTGGTTCACCAATCGTCGATGAATCTCGGTGGCCTTAGGAAGTTAGATGCTTTGGCGCTGGGCCTTGTCCACTGCCACCCTCGGGTAGGAGATCTATGTGGAATAATATAATCACAAATTTTCGGAAGCGATATACCTAATATTACTCTGCATCTGTTCTTTCATTATACACAAGTCGCGGAAATTTCATTGCCACTGGCACAACTCTGGTATCCAGGAAGAAAAGGTAAATGCAATTACCATTCGATACACTAGACTATTCTCCAGTGCGTTATTTGTGAGCATTTATTGCTATGCTGGTGGATCCTCTTTGATAGGGTGGATAGGATATCGGGTAACTGTAATCGGAAAACGGGAAACACAAAAAAACGGTTACCAGCTGATGGCTGTTCATGCTCTAAGACACGCTTCCGCCTAGAAGACTGTGCAGATCACCATCATGTTGTCAGTTGTCATGTGCCACCGGGGTTCCATCTCAGAGAAGGGTTCCCCCGATAGTCCACAAAGACGCAGTACACAGCCACTCTCGAACGACCTTTCTGGCTTGCGATAGGTCATCAGGTAAGCATGATGCCAACCTAAGAAAAGCAGAAAAGCAGCATGTCTAGAGTTTATTTTTATGTAAATCGCCGTATCTGGAATACGGAGAACACGCTACGAACATTTTAGGAGGATGCGCCACATAGGAGGTGGAAGAATGTGATTGATGATCGACAAGATGTTTTTTGTTGTATAAGCAAAGAGTTTAACATGCGCATGATTCCATCAAAGAGAAGCTTCGCTTAACTTTTGTGCATTCGAAAATATGTAAATCAAAGCATAGCTGTGACTCGGGGCTTTAATCAGGGCGGTGGTGGTCCAAGTCGGGGTGGCGCGCTCGAGTTTCATCATAGACTAGCCAATTCAAGGCGTAAATTAACGGTCTTTTGTAATGGTTATGGAGTAACTTCGATACGATAATGAATATGGTGTCACCATGCAAGCATCCCAACCATACCTTCTTTGTGGAGTGGCACATGAAGAGAGGGGGGGGATATCTCGACATGGGATTGACCCAAGCGATGGCAAGTCTATCGGAAACGTGAAAATGGGAGCTAATAATAAGACATCCTAGAAACGCAACACATGCTGACTATTCGGGACCGAGATGCAAGAAATGACGAAGCCTTACCACTTTATAGAGAAAAGCTATATGGTACGTAAAAATTACAACCTTTTTGAATGAAGAGGAATAGAATGATCGCTGATGATGACCTGAAGAAAGGGGATTGTCGACACCGGACGGCTGGTTGGAGTTGTCAATCTCTTAGGCAGATGATAGGAGGAGAGATCGATCGAAGTCGATATCCAGCGAAGCCAAAGGTCACCAGGGAGCGACCAAGAAATTCTAGGAGCTATGTCGCCATGTGTGTGGAAAAACTACGTTGGAGTGATGTATATGGGAATCAAAGCGATTTGCGCCACCCTATTGACTTGGGACTGCTTTGGTGACAGCGGACGTACGCATGGAAAGCAGAAACGATTCCAGGATCAGGAGTGGAGCTGAAGGCTCACCAGTGGACAAAGGCAAGAGTAATTCTTTGGCACAGCTGCTGGCGCTACATCTGCTTTGGTTTTCGTTCCCCGAGGGTATGTTCAACTACCTGTGAAAATTTAACCCTGCGTATATACTGGAGCGGAAATAGTCACAGGCCCGAAACTTGGTTATCCCTCCTATGACACCACTTCCGCTGAAGTATCTTCAACTTTGGTCTTGCACCTTGAAATGGCCTTCTCAAGCTCGAGTGCTACAAGCTCTTATGGGATCTGGGATTCGAACCAGAGTTACGTTTCGCCGATGATTCACCGGGGAAGACGTGCCATAACCTTTCCTGGATACTGTCCATCGCTTGATCATTCTTTGTGTTGTCCGCCTCAAGGCTCGAACCATAAAATGGTGATAGACAAGCAAATACGAAGTCAACCAAATAAATTAAGGGCTCGAGAAGAAATTTTCCTTTTTATTGGTAATGGAATTTCAACGACAGTGAACATGATACCGGGACGCACTTTGGACATGGTATGAATGTCTTAGCCTTGTGGTCCAGCCCTCACACTGAAGCGGGGCGATGATTTGACAATGCCTTTGCACAAGAATCGTAGTCCTAACAGAGAGCTTTCATTGTACACCAGCCGATACGAAAGAGAAATCAGGTACATCTCTAGGTTCAAGAGATGTTCCCGACACAAACTTCTAACCGTGATGGACGTGATACGGAATACGCACTTTGAAACGATATGAGCGGTGGATATTACGGTTTACACTGTGCTACCACCGCCAAATTGGGTTCTATCTCCAAGCAATCGACATTAACACTGCCTTTGCAAATTGTGGGAAGTGATGCAGGAGGACGTATTGAAAACAGCGAGCAATTAGCCAAAGAAAGAAAGGGTTGATTGTCAGTATCTTGGGGCAGGGCGTCGTACCGGTGGGAGAAGGCTGGCTGGGAGCGTTAAATGGGGTATGAGAGGGGTGGATTTATAGTCAGGGAAAGGATAGCCTCAAAGAGATCCCTCAGGAGTATGGAGGTTGCTCAAGCCTTCTCTGGTGGTGAGTTGATGAGACAATGAAAGTAAAAAGCGGTGTCAGGGCCAAAGTCTGCAAACGCTTGGCACCGACTCTGGCGCCAATTCCGCTTTTGGTTTTCGGAGATCAACAAGTTATGTCACAACTACAGTGAAGCGGGATCTGTCACAGACCTAAAACTTGGCCCTGCTTCGACAACCTTTGTCCTAGAGCTTGAGTTACAAACTTACCACCATGAGATGCCTCCTGCTGAAACGCACTTGCAGTCGTCTTGGGCGCTTGCTCCCCATCATCATTAGTAGGAATTGCGATAGTGAGGGCAATATGAAGGTTCCTATAGGCGTTGAAGATACTGGATAATCCACGACTGATGGTTGGGACCACTCAGTGATGAGGAGAGTCCACTAGGCTTGTAACTCCTTTGTGGATGTAAAGCAGTTGCAACCAGTGGCTATACGAATGTTCGAGGGAGGACTTCTTTCCTGAGTGACTGTGAAAGTGCAGCCTACTAGGGGCCAAGCGCCTAAGAGTTGCGCGGGCACATTGCCTTTCAATTATTGCTTTATACCGGAAGAGATGCTGTAGAGCCAGATCATCTTGACCTCTGGGTTGCAGGAAGTGGCTGTGCTGTCACAGCACTGTATGAAGCGATTAATGGCAGGGACGGAGCTGAGTGCACTCACAGGAAGAGGTGGACATGACATTTATAAGTTCTTGTCAATGTGTTCAGCACTCATGACCATATAAAGCGCGCCCCTAGGCGCATTTTTATTATCTATTTGCTCGACGTCCAGGGTCCAATTCACGGCGCGGTAGAGTGTGAGGAGGAGGTGAAAAAAGGGAGGGAAATACACGGCTGATCTATCTAGGTTTTTCAACCCTGAGAATGCCATAGAATACTCCAACAAAGCCAAAGAAATCGGTTTTTATCTGGTATCCATTGGTAGTCAATTTTTCCTCGGCTGGATATGGTAAAAATGCCTCTGAGATGGTTATATACCTGCCGGTCAAATGAAACACTCCATCGCCACTTGGGGGCAGACAAAGTTCCAGAAGTATGGCACATGCTTGAGGACCTTGTCAGTATTTCTACGTTCGCGTTGTCTATAATAGTTGCAATACATCTTTTACATGGCAGCACCACAAGCGCTTTGACAACCTCAAGCAGGACTCTGTAGATCTGGCCTTTTGATGCGTGGACGAGTCTCTGGCCGATTCGAGAATTCATGCAACGAGAGACTCACACTGACGAATTGAATGTCTAGAACTGCCGTGCAAAGTAAGTTAGAGATATACAATTATTGAGCGCAAATACACCCGAAAAAGATATTTAAATGTGGTAATGTGAAGCTGTCTCTTCACAAAACACCTCTCTTCTACATCACATCATAACCTGCAACGCCGTTATTCTGCGTGGAAAGAAGACTCGCAGATATTCCACAAAAACGCAGTACACAACCTTCTCTCTCGGACGGCCATGCTATGTTTTGGTGGTGGGTGTGTGAGAGTTAATCAGACAAACTTGAAGTCAACCCAAGAAACCAGCCGCTCTAGAAGGTTTTTTCCCATGATAAGTGTTAATCGCCATGAATATAATACCGGTAAGTGCTTCGAAAACGATATAAATCATTCAGGGAGTGGCTCGGAGACACATGAACATTTATATCACTGGGGGTGTGAACGCACTGCAAAATTGTTCTCCTGATACTTCCCTATTCTCTCGCCCACAAACTCTCATATCTGGAGCAGTGAGCCTTTTGAATTCATATCCGATGCAGTGACTCCTCCCAGTTTCATTGAACACGTTTTTTGAATAGATACTGTGGATGTCCCTCCAAGTACTGTAATTCGGTACAAGTACAATTGGAAGGATGGAAGCGGCGCTGTTACACGGGAGTCGGATCCCAATAACGTATTCACAACTTCGAACAGTGGGGCTACTGCCACTCATCTGGCATGTTAACTGAATACAAGATCACTCACATCTGACACCCATTATTGCAGTGTGATGGAGCCATCTACGGAAAGGACTGCTGTTTCAACACGAACTCCTATTCGTCGCCGTAATTCTGGTTCTAATCTCTAAGACGGCAGATGATTGATGATGATTCGTAACCCATAACAGCAAACAACCTTACAGTAAAACGCCTAACGATTTCTCTGACTCTGGAATATAAATTCTAGTGCGATTGGCAATGGACTCTGGTGTGCACCCCTGAAAAGATGATGAATATGGGTCAAAATTCAAGCGACATCCAGATCAGAGTCTGCGCTGCTTTGCGTCTTGGATTGAGTCGTATCCGGGCCACGTGTCCACCCCAAGGATGACACTCGAAAATGCAGCGGCCTGCAGATGGGTTTGGGTTGCCTTGGGAGCTGAGACGCGTTCCAGGTCTTTTTATCGCCTAGGAAGAGGCTGGTATCGTTTTACGGGTGCACTTAGAGGAGCTAGAAAGTTGTGATGATTGATTGAGAGTGAGATTGAGCCTTTTCTTATCTTTTTCTTCGCGTCGAGGACCGTGGGAAGGTTGAGAAGATGTTGTTCTTTGATCCCAAGCATTGACAATCAGCCTCTTTGGTTCTCTCTTATTTCGCAGATTGTTTGTTGCTTAAGTGAGCCACATCTTGCGTGCCACAATCTACAAGGAAGGAGCGGTTATATTGGTCCTTTGGGGGCGGAGACACTGGTCCGCGGCGGTGTGCTGTGGCACCGATGCACGATGCCGATATCGTGTCAAAGTACGTCTTCCATGTCATATCCATAGCCGTTATATTAGAAAATTGTGGCAGGATCTAGTGCTACACTTGATTTACCCCTTGCATTGACTAGTCTACGCTGAAAAATTGAGCACGCCAGCGTGTCGTGATCCACATCGCTATCACCTGATCAATTTCCCATGCCATAAATATTTGATAGGTTGAGAAAATTTCAGGCGAGGCTTCCGGATGTCTCAGATCCTGCATCGGATCATCCTATATCCTCTGGACAACACTGGTGCCGTGCTTTACTTGCGCTGAAAACCTTGTCGAATCACATCAAACACCTGTGGCGCTGGGCCCACAACCCAATACATCTCTATCGTGCCCAAAGTGTGTCTTGATATCATATTTACGAAGATTAACAATCATCACCGCCACAGCAACCTTCTCTCGAGCTCGTGTATTTTCTTATGTTGGCCTTTCCCATCACTTCTTTGTTGGGGTTGAGAAACCATAAGAAAAAGCCACGTGGTGCAAAGTATTACACGTGTTCTGTATGAATTTTCGGTTCTTTGGCTTCCCTTCTGTCCGTGACATCATTTCTACTTTCAATGTCTTATCTCCTCCCATACGGATGCCGCCCCTCTCCAGATACAGTCTCACATCCAAAGGATTTTGCACGAGACGTCTGACTCCCTTACTCATTACCCAACATTTTTTTGTCACATCCTCATCCATCCCCTCCCAGGCGCCCGGGTGACGCGGCCAGTGGCCGAGTTAACCGATGTCACAGAATACTACTCTGGCCCCATTGGTAAGTATTTGCCTCCGACATGGTTTTACATCTCGCGCTCAAATTG
Source organism: Ramaria sp. MG151 (assembly GCA_003314545.1). NCBI lineage: Eukaryota > Fungi > Basidiomycota > Agaricomycetes > Gomphales > Gomphaceae > Ramaria > Ramaria sp. MG151. The sequence goes on along the minus strand of QMFG01005771.1, from coordinate 28,011 downwards.
AAATCCTCCATCGCCACTTAGCTTCGAATGAAGCGCGCTTGAGGACCTAGTCAACATTTTTTTTTGGTGGTATATAATAGGGAAACTATCACGTTTATAGAGATATCAAGTTTTTCGATAACGAAAATATCCGACACCTTACAAGCGCTCGAGATCGGCTCTGGTAGGGAAACGTGGCGATAGATAAGGTCCCTTTGTGGCGCAGTCATGCAATTCAGAATCTCCCATTCAATTTAGGTAGGGACGACTCAGGCGTTCCCAGGAGAGATAAAGTATGATGGTCATTTGATAGGTCAAGTGATTGCCACTTATCAACTGTTTTGGGGCATTTCCCTATTGCTATAGATAAATCCCCTTTGTCGAAGCAACTGTCCCGCTTTGGCCCAAGTCTCCTCTATAATATATATGTAGCCGTGGATGCTTGTTTTTTAACCAGTCTTCCGAGCGCTGCTGGATCCACACATTCTGAGCTTTTGTTTCTTTGACAGCGAAGGATGATTCGCTGTCCAAAGAAAACAGAAGCTTGCAAGGTGCGTTTCGTCAACGCCACTGATAGATACAGATATCGAATCATTAGTCATTGCCTCTAAGTATAAAGGTGGACTATTTACCTCTCGACTTTCCACTGCCACACAAGTGGGTTTCCTTTTACACAATGGCGTTCTGGAACGTGCTTGACCTACCAGCGTACGTGGTATGCCCCTGTGTGTGATCTATCTGAGCTTGTCCTCCTTCCATGTTGTCAGTACCTCCCCGTTGCCTTCCTCCATGTCGTTCACCCGGTCCATCTCCCCCCTCACGTCCCCTACTACTATGGGGGGTGAACCACTCGCAAAAGCCCGGCTGGTTGAATGTTTAGCCTTGGATAACCAAGGGTACGGCGAACGCTGGCTGAATCAGGTGCTGGACGAGTAAGGCTTTCCTTCCGCACAGCACAGCCGTCGTGTCTTTACGTTTCCCACCACAGCATCGTCCGGGAGATATCTTAGCAAGAAGATATCAATGCCGGGCCACATTTCCTCGTGTGAGAACACACAATGCCATCCTTGTTGATGCGACAGGACGGCCACTACCTCCTCAAGAAATTTGGAAGTGCAAGCTCTGTAAAGGCAAGAGAAATGATTCCTCTTGAACATCTTAACGGCTCGAGTCTCTACGTTCCCCTCGGATGCTTTGGGGAGATGTATTCGCTTGTTGAAACTAGAGAGAGGTTGTAAAATCTTCGTGAGAGCACACTTATCACCATCTCTGTTCTAAACTCCTTGCTTTATGGAAACGCGACGGCGGAGCCACTTCTCACCTCTGCTCAGGAAGAGGAAACAATGCACTTACTATTGGCAGAGCCCTCAGTCAGGAGAAATGGAGAAACACTGCGGCACGGCCGCGGGTAGAAGACGGGTTGGGTTCCCCCATTGCCCCAAATAACTGCTATCAGGGAGTATCAAGCACGTGAAACACGAGCATCTTGGAAATATTTCCATGTCTAACGTGCTGTAAAAAATCCTCCTGGAGGGACTTCTTCATCTGTCATCAAAAAAAATGGTTGTTTTGGAACAAAAATGGTAATTTGTCTTCTCTAGCATAAACTGGCACAACCCAGAAAAACTGTATTACACGACGAGGCAGAATGTGCTTCGCGAGGTTACAATTCTGCATTCTTTCCATAAAATATCTCTTTCGTTTATAGTGGTGTGTTCCTCGGTACTCTGGTGCGAATTTCAATTCTAGCTCATAAGCTGTTGATGTAAACTTACTGTGACAATTGTAGCAAGCCAGAGACACATGTTTTCAGTGGCAAAACACCACAGTTTCTATTCAACACTCGTTCTAGAAGACAGAATTCCCATTTTGTTCCGCGACGACGGGCTTTTTGATGTCATTTTAATGAATCCTTCCTGGAGAACGTTTTATTGCATATCGGACAACCCTGAGGGACATTCCAAATGCAGGTTATTCACATGCTTCTTGAGGCTACCTGGTAGCAGTTGTCTGGGACATCGGGAGCACCGGACGCGTCGTAGCCGTCTATCCGCAGTCGTGGTGCTGTTCTTCTCCGCTTCTTCTGACGGGGGGGCTCTTCCGATGGTAATTCATTTGTTTCCGCCTGAGCAGAGAGGGGAGAAGTAACTGCAATGTCCCATTACCAAATAAGCTAGGATGGGATAAAAACCGTGATAAGTGTACTCACACATGGGGATTCCACACCCCCTCTCTAGGTTCTGCAAAAGGATATCCCAACTTATACGTCGACACGAAAGGACGGCCACTACATCCTTCTTGAGAGAGTTGGAAAACCAAGCCGTGGAGAATCACAGTAAGACTTTCCTCCCGAACAACTCAATGGTTCGCGTCCTTACTGTTTCCCATGGCTTCTTTAGGGAGAAATCATAGTAGGGACGGCATTATGTGTACTCACACAGGGAAATGGGACCCCACGTTGATATCTTGCGAAGATATCAACATAAGGGCACGACGGCTGAGCTGTGCGGAAGGGAAGCCTTACTCGACACGCACCCGATCCAGCTCGCATTCATCGTTATCAAAGGCTGAATATCCAACCTGTGGGGGTTGTATGGGTGGTTCGCCCCCATCGTGATAATAGCGGGAGTGAGGGTGAAGAAGGACCGAGTAGAAGACCCAGAGGGGTAACGAGGTAGTAATGGCCACATGGCAGAAGAGCATAGGCCACATTGTTTTCAAATTTCTTGAAAAGATTTGTATAAGACAAAAATTCCCAACCTTGCTAAGTCTAGTTTACCAAAGCGTTGGTGAATCTCGATGATCTAGAGAAGCCAGGCGCTTTGGCGCTGGGCCTTGTTCACTCACTTACCACCCGAGGGTGGGAGATCTACGTTGAATAATATAATCACAAACTTTCGGTAATGATCTATCTACCTAACATTCTTCAACTTCACTCTGACATCTGTTCTTTCATTATACACAAGTCGCGGACAATGTCCTTGCCTCTTGCACAGCTCGGGTACCCATGAAGATAAGGTAAACGTAATTCCCCCTTCGATATACTAGACGATCTCCAGTGCATTAGTGTGAGGATCTATCTCCGCGCGAGCGGATTCCCATTAACGGGGGTGATAGAATATCGGGTAACTGTAATCAGGAGACAGCAAACAAAAAAAATGATCACTGGCTGAATGGCTATTCATGCTTTAAGATATGCCTCCATCTAGAATGTCATTGTATATTCTCGAAGGAGCTTACATAATCACAGCTCACATCAGGAAAAAGAAATAAAGAACAAAATACAGGACTAAATGATAAATCAAAATACATACACAGAATTCAACACTCAAGGAACAAACCATTTCAACTCAAAGACCAAAAAACCACAGTGACACATACCCCATGGACTCACAAATGACTGCATACATGCAGCCACATTCCTTCATGCATGGTTGATTACACATGAGCATCAACAGATAAGCAATAGCTACTGAAAGAAGTTTATAGGGCTTAATGAGAAATATAATTGAAATGTTTTTGTATAATTTTGTATTTTATTTGATATTTGTTTGAGCCTTTTATTGAAGTTTCTTGAATGCATTGAACTGGGGCTAATTTTGTAATCTAAGCAGATATGTATTGAGATGCGGGGGATGCACTGATGCAGGTGCAAATTGTCAGTGCTTAAGGATTGTGTACGGTAACACAACCTTAGTAGTTAGAGATAAAGCTTCAACTTAACAAAATTGAAGCAACTATTGAGTTGAATAAATGCTTTGAATTGAAAGCAAATGGCCTGTGATGATTTGCTGGCAGTAAAGCAGTTGCAGAGATATTGAGCAAGAGATTCAGAATATAGAGCACTTTGTGGAGATTTTCTTGTTGGATGTTATAGAAAAGAGTGGAGACTCAGAAAGTCTCAGACACAGACATGTACATGGACATGGACACTGACGGCAGATGTATTGCAAGAACAAGCCACATAGATACAAGTGGAGCCTACATGACCAAAGTGTCCACAACAAAGTACTATGCAAATATAAACCGACACTCCCACCTGATGGGGACGCAAAACAGAATAAAAGCTCCCACCAAATAAATAGAATAAAACAGCTCCCACCAAATCTGACAATCAGATATACATAACAAACAGTGAAGGGCTGCAGGAAGGAATGGGAGATGAAGGCCGGCTGGTGAATGAAGCATTGAATGATACCTGAGGTTCCTGAATCATATCAGTAGTTTGTGAGACAAACTGAACCTGTGTCTGATGTGGTGGACCTGCCATAACCCAATCCTTGACATGCTGAGGCATGTCATGAATGCAATGTGCACCAATGTGACCTGATCAACCACAATGATGACAATGACCTTCATTAGTGGGATTGCACCAACAATAACCTTTCTCTTCTCAGGAACCATGACTAAATGAGGGACCTGAACCATGACCACTAACAGCTTTCTGACCTCCACCTCGTCCAGATTGAGTAGTGAGGGTGTAATCAGAGGGCTCAGATTTGATAGCGACAATGGAGGAAGATGCACCAGTCAAAATTGACTTGATATCAGCAAGAGTTGGTTCTGCCTTGGCAGCGAGAATGGAAGCGTGAATAGTGTGATAGGAAGGGTGGAGGCTCATGAGGAGGATGTCCATGGTCTCTGTGTCATCAATAATGCAGCCAAGAATCTTGAGTGTCTGATGGGAGAAAAGATTATGATTGGACCTGGTTACTGATTGATTGACTAAACACCAAATGAAGTGATTTATAGGCTATGTTGAGTGACTGGATTGAGTATATGTGAAGGGCTCAGGGAAGGTTGATTTGGATTTCTGAAGGAGGTTTTCAGATGCATTTGGGATGTGTTTTGGAGATGAAACAGTTAAATGCCCTAAATTGTGATCGTGACAGTCATCTACAACTCTTCTTTTTGATAATTGAATTCTGACACATTGTCTCAGAGGTGTGACAATGTGTTTCAGCGGTGTTAGGGTAGCATCATTGATGATGCTGCTTGGTCTCATATGCTCAGAATGAAATATGTTTTTATGTCATTGGAAATTCAAATATTATTATTGGTGGATTTTGTTTGATGTTTTTGCTTATTGTTTGGTCACAGTAATGACCGCATATATTCACAATGAGTGCTATGGCATCTGATGTTTGTGTCAATTATGTAATCTGTGGAAGGGCGATCAGACATTGGATAATATAAATGACACTCCCATCCTCCATCAGTTCCTGCAGTGACAATATAATTCAGACTCACTTTCTCTCAGGCATTGAATCGGGATCAGCTGCCTTACACTTCACTGCTGTTTGTGTCTTTGGTGGCACCTTTGACAATGTGGCGATTGATGAGGATGATTTATTCAAGGATCCCAGAGTGGACGATGATGAGGCCTTGGCTATCAAACGATGGGCAACATCTGAAATGAAAACTTGTCATCACATGGAGTCCCGAACAAAAGGATACAACATAGAAAACATACCTTCGACTGTCAAGCACTTTTGCTTGTCCCAAATCCAGCAACCACATGTATTTCCTGCAATCCCACTGCACACATATTTGTATTCCATGCACCAAACACACAGCTTACTTGAATACACAAGTTTGGACTGTTAGGGGAAAATCAATCACTTAGATTACCGATTCCCCATAAGGGAGAAGAGGTTCTTTATATCAGACCCCCCCACATGATCCGCTGTTTGTTCTCACAGCCCATATCCTGTTCCCACAAATACACTTTATATAAGCCATTCCCATAGCATCATGACAAGTTGTTTACTTTTCAATGTCCGACTCTAATGACCGTATCCTAGTATACAAATTTAATAACCTTCTGGGAAATCAAGTGTATCCCTGGGCTCCTGAAACCTGAATGTGGATCTGGGTCTAGGAATGGTTAGCATAAATAAATAGTGTTTTCAATTTGTGGGTGCGTTGCAAAAGTCAATCTCTCCACTCTAGATACTCATGTGTCCTGTTGCTTAGTAATCCAATTTTTCACCCAATTCCAATTTTTCACCTTCATCTGTCACTCTTTTCTCTTGATCATCAGTGGATCATATAGGTTGTATATCATTTTACCAAGGTGACTTGTTATTTTTTTATATCTGTTCCTGGTTAAAGCAAGAGAGCCATTTTAAGCTAAACCCTAACCCTAATTACTGTATGAAATGATGAAATATGTTTTCCTATGGTTGTTATTCAGTTTAGAAATAAATAATGAATAAACCTGATTTTACCTTGTGCTGTTATCAGTGTATGGTACAAGGGTTCGATTAAACTAAGAAGACATTGCTCTCTAGTTTTCATATAGCCGAGTCTAGTGGCTAGGCATGATGTTTTAGTGCAGAGACCAGAATACATCACCATTGTGAGTCTCATGGTGTGTATGACACTGTGGGATTTTGTCATTGGTGTTCTTTTTGAGATTGTTGTCAGTTGTACATCTTTCAATTTGGATTTTATTCAGCTGCTCACATGAATGTTTGCTACTTGCTTCCTACCCCATCACAAACTTTTCTAGATATCTTCTTCGTAGTCCAGAATAGCCAACCCAGGAGTATTTGTGCTTTATACACTGGAGATTCTCTGATTTTGACTGTGCAAAGACCAAGCACAGTGTGTGTACATTCGCAAGGTGGCAAAGCAGACTGTAATTATGAAACTTCAAGGTACTTGACAATTGATGTTTTGTCAATAGCAACTCCTGTTAACTATGATTATGGATATGATCGCTCATTCATGCATCAGGCCACCTATTCTTCGGAACCATCACCCAAGTCAAAACACGCATAAGGCAGCTGCTTGACTCATCCTCATGGCAGAGGAGCCCAATCTGCTTCCTCATTGTGGATCTTTCCCTTGTTGCAGGTGTGGACCTCTCATTGGCTGAAGCTTTCGTGCAAGTACAGAGGTACCTCATAGGGAGAGACATTATTTGTGTATTATGTGGCTTTGCACTCAACTCTGAGGTCAGGAAGGCATTGGAAAATGGTAGATCTTTTCTGTGAAGATGGTGTGGAGCTCTTTTCAAATTTCAACAAGGCTTTGAAATGTATGTCCCTCCATGCATCTTCCTTTCCTTGGTTATATCTTCTTAGTGGAAAAATTCCTCCATTTTTTCCTCCACAGGGACTGAGAATGCATACTTGAAAGCATGGCTAATGTCATGAAAAAATGACATCAACTGCTTCTTGTTGTCTGTGAGTTCATATGCATACAGATCTATATATGCATCCATGCAATCTGTAGAAGCCATAGCCCCATTGTACACCATGAATTGCAGAAGGCATGTGTCATGAATATTCAGAAAAAAAGGCTTCACTTAAGCCATTTGTTGTGTTCTGCAATGCAAGCTTATTTGTGTATTCTATGTAGAAGTGAACGAAGATACCATTGTTTCTATTTTTAGTCTCAACTGCGATGGCAAAGAAACTCTGCTTAAACAAGGTGAGACATGACCCCTGTTGTTCATCTGTCACCTTCATTCAAAACCACCACATCGTATATTCCCACATTCTGTCAACTATCGCTCAATCCACCTTGGAGTTGTTATTATTATCTATTATCTATTCTGCCATGCGATCCTAGATTACGTAATCTGTTATTATTTATCTATCTACCACATGAAGATTATATTATGTAATCTACTGATGCATCAGTAGCGCTGTGCAGAACAAAATAACAAAAACAATATAAAAGCATCACTAATGAGAATTCAAGGCCTCAGGCCTCAGAATACACTTTGTTTACCCTTTCAGGATTATTTGGAGAACAATCCCCAAGGCTATGCAGGGACAAACATGCGCATATATGCACTTCGGACACGAATGGGCTCCAATAGCCACCGATAGAGCCCTGCATGGCTCTGAAACACTTCCAATCACTCATACAACTATTCAACTTCTATTCCCAACCACCCCTATCATCACCAATCCCCGAACAAAGCCGATCACTTTGATTTCATTTAAACAAGTGCCTGGAGCTTTGAAATGGAGTTTCACAATTTTCTCTCATCTTTTCTCTTGTTATTTTGACTGAATATAGTAGTTAAACACATGATCTACATTTACCACCACATCAGGATCGTTTTCAGATGTCTTAGATAGGTTTTAGTACATTTTCTGTGCATCCCTCCCCTCATGTAGACTGCAACCCCAGAATCGCTCCATCACCCCACTATTCTTCTTGGAAACACAAAGGACAATTATTAGCTAGCTCTCCCTATAAGTACACTTGTAATTCTCGTCAGAATATAAGGCAGTATAACCTCCACATCTCTGGCATATTCTCTATCTCTTTGCTTGATATCTCTACAACCCTTGCTTTGTTAACGAATCATCACCGGCCGTTCGTCATCATTTCAAGTGATCTATTGCACCCAGTGGTTATCTCAAAACTGATAAGTTACTGTTATCTCTCTATCTACAAGTCGCGTCGCAGTATGTGAACTTTGAGCGCTGATACTTTGCTCCTGCATCAGTGCATCCCCCATGCTAGAATACACATCTCGGTTAGATTATCTTTTAGGTGCTTAAAGACCGCCTCAAGCAAACTTGAAGAAAAACTCCAAAACCAATAAAATAAAATAAAATAAAATAAAATAAACAAAAATTCCTATTCATTTTCTTATTATAATCTACTGATGGCTCAGTGGCACCATCTAGAATAAGACAGAAAAACAATATAAAAACGTTACTAACCTCAATTCAAAGCTTCAGGCTTTGAAATATACTTTGTTTATATTTTTAGAATCAATCGGCGAAGGATCCCCAAGCCCATGCGAGCACAAACAGACACATGCGTTTAGACATGAACAGGCTCAAATAGCCAACGATTGGCGGCCACATGTATCTGAAACATTTCCAAACGCACATATGACAATCTATTCACCATTTCAAGTCACCCCTAATTACCAATCCCCAAACGAAGCTGATCGCTTCCATTTCATTTCGACAAGCATCCAGAGCTTCGAAATGAAGTTTCAGAATTTTCCTGTTACTTTTTTCTTTGTTCTTTCACTTGAAAATAATTGTTGCATGCATGATCTGTAGTTCTCATAGCACACAGATCAGTTTCAAGTGCTTTAGATAGGTTTTAGTTACATATTTGTGCATTTTATCCCTCATGTAGATTGCAACCCCAGAACCACTCCATCACCCCATTATTTTTCTTGGAATTACAAAGGACTCTGACTAGCTAGCTTTTCCCTTAAATATGTTTGTAGTTCTCGGTACAATCTAAGGCAGTAAAACTCCACAAAGTCTCTCTTATTCTGAATATCTCGCTCTATATCTCTGCAACCGTTTTAATAAGAAATAAGAAAATGATTTTTATTTATTTTATTTTTGTTTATTTGATTTGTTTTTAATGGTTTTCTTCGAGTATGCTTGAGGCGGCTCTTAGGCACCTAAAATGTGATCTAAGCGGTGTGTGTGAAATCTAGCGCGGGGGATGCGCTGATGCGGAATCAATTATCAGCGCTTAAAGTTCGCGTACAGTGACGCGAGCTGTAGATAGAGAGATAACTGTAACTTAACAGTTTTGAGATGAACAATGGGTTCAATAGGATGCTTGAATGATGACGAACGGCCAGTGACGATTCATTAACAAAGCAAGCGATGTTGAGATATCAAGCAAAGATGTGGAGACTGTTCTGAGACTGTGGAGGTTATACTACCATCAATTCTGGAGAAATTTACAAGCGTACTTATAGTGAGAGCTAGCTAGTAATTGTCCTTTGTGTTCCCAAGAAGAATATTGGGGCGATGGAGCGATTCTGGGGTTGCATACTACATGAGGGAAAGAATGCACAAAAAATGTACTAAAACATGTTTAAAATATCTGAAACTGATCGTGAGGTGGTAGGAGGTGTGGATCATGTGTTTCACTACTATACTGAGCGAAAAGAACAAGAAAAACAATAAGAGAAAATCCTGAAACTCCATTTCGAAGCCTTGGGCGCTTGCTTAAATGAAATCGAAGCGATCGGCTTCGTTTGTGGATCGGCGATGATAGGGGTGATCGGGAATGGAAATAAGAGTGTCGTAAGAGTTGGTAGAAGTGTTTCAAAGCCACGCGGGGCTCGATCAGTGGCTATTGGAGCCCGTTCGTGTCTGAAGTGCATATATGCGCATGTTCGTCCCTGCATAGGCCGGGGATCGTTGCCCAAGTAGTCCTAGAAATGTAAACAGATTATATCCTAAGGCCTGAGGCCTTGGATTCTCATTAGTGAATGTTTTTATGGATTTTTATTGGTTTTATTCTATGCGGCGCTACTGATGCATCAGTAGATTATGTAATGTAATAGTCGCGTGGTAAATAGATAGTGAAATAACACGTTTCTTTGTTAGCAAATCGTCACCGGCTGTTTGCTCTCAATTCAAATGATCTATTTGACTCAATAACTATCTCAAATTCGTTATGTTTGTGCTATATCTCTATCTACAAAGCTCATGTCACTGTACGCAAACTTTTAGCGCTGACATTTTGCTTCTGTATCAGCGCATCCCTCGCATCACAATAGGATTCCGCTTAGATTATCAAGCAAGCGCTTAAAGCTTGCATTGAAAAAATTGGACAAAAATAAAATAAAATCAAAACAAAATACAAAACAATTATAATAAAAATTCCATTTCTTTTTCTTATTAGGAGTCACTCTGTCTGATTATGTTTCATTCACAACCAATTTGACTTACTGCAAACTTCTGGATGTCCCTTTATGACATTATTTTCAGTCCTCAGATGCATGTCATGTTGAAGCAATATCTGGTTTTGTTGGTCATAACTTGGTGAGCGAGAATAATTGACATATGTTAGGAGACTCATTGTGTACATCTGTATTTTTATTCAGATGTGACTGGGTGGGGTTTATTGCATGTCCCCAGATGTTGTCCTGTTGAATTTAGGCTGTTCGGTGATCCACAATGGACCAGATATGACGTGGATATGATGCTGAACCGTGAACAAATTTTGGATCTAGGATGGTCCTGAAATGATGTACCACCTGTGAAGTCATTTCAGCATCATAAGTGGGTGATGATAGTCACACATAACCCATTAAAATTCACCTTTCTGATTCAGTTGCTGAGTGGCATGTTTCATTGATGATGAGTGGGTTACTGATCAGCCTATGGTCAGAGGGAGAGAATCACTTGATTTGAATGCAGGGGAAATGATCCTTTACAGAGGGTGGCAACTCATTAGCATAGAATGCAGGTGAGTATGAGGGTGCACTCACCACCATAATGCATGCAAGTACAATGGTGCACTTGCTATTACAAGAGTGCAAAGGAGGCCAGGTGATTACACAGGCAGCTGCAGCATAGAGAGCTTGCAATGTGTAAATGAACAATGGTAGATATCCAGGACAAGAACATGGCAGACATGGTGAGTTCACCAGAATGTAAGTCACTGCATTGAATGCTGGTGACACACAAGTTGGACTCCCGTGTTGCTGTGCTAAACACTTTTGACATCTGAGGAGGGAAAAGGATGCCAATGAGGGAGGTGATGGATCCTAGGATGGGAGTCACTGCATTAAATGCTGGTGACATGGAATGCGGAATAAGGAAGAGGGAAGTTGCTGCGTAGAACGCTGGTGACAGGTTGAGGAATAGGGAAGTCACTGCATACAATGCTGGTGACTGACAATGATGGTGGCTGCAAGTGACTTTAGGGGGCAGCATCAGACTCCAATCCATAGGCATTTTTGGGGCAGAGATTGAAAATATTTGAAGGTGTAGCGGTCTACACTGATGGGCAAGTCCGGCTTCGCTAGACATAACCTCCTCAGTTCTCGACCACTGATGGGCGAGAAATGTTACCTGTAGAGCGTGGACACAATTACATACTAATTGCAGCATGAATCCTCTTTGGATGTGCATGACCTAGCGGAGTCTGGGTGCAAATTGTAGATGGGAAACAGGACACAGAGGACGGTGAGGCATGGGAAGTTACGGTTGAGTCATCTCCTCCTCTATGCGTTGCTTTACCCATTAAAAATACCGCTAGCAGTTCAGTCATTGTGCATGTGTACGTGTGTACCGATGCATGCAATCACATGACTTGATCTTCCCCCTGCCCAATGAGGCCAGCGACATTTTTTCTATTTCGGACCAGGCACTCAGTGAACACTACTAGTTTGTCAAAGTTTTTTGTATTGTTTACCACATCATCCAATAAAGATCTCACTCCTCCACATAGATTGGCTTCAGGAATTGGGGCAGCGTATGGCTATGCTATCCCAAGGACAATGATGGTCAATCCATCCTTGATGGTGGCGTCACCAATGTTCATGGTGTTGGAAAGGTGGCAGTCAAGCTTGTACATTGGAGTAAGACCCCCACTACTTCTGCCAGAGTGAGGTCATTGTAAGTCCATTGTTCTCTGGGTGCACATCAGATGTGCTCATAGTTCCTGGCTTTCAGATGGAACGAGATGAAGGTCAGCTCTCTGGCATTCATCTTCCACACAGTCATGCTCACTATCGCTGCAGATCATACGCTTGTTCAAAAATGACCCTTACCCATCAATCATTCCCTTTCACAATTTTATTATCACACCGAGCTATGCCCTCATCACCATGTGTGACTCTCAAAGAGTACTCATGTCATGATCAATCTAATCTTCATCTAGGGAATACCTACCTACACTCGTCCCTGTAGAAGTACCAGAGCTATGTGCCAAGCCCTGGTTTCTCAGTCTTATTTCCACAGTGGCATTCTTCCATGCTCGTGGCATCGTGCACAACAACATCAATTTTGTTCTTTTACTTTTGTATAATTTTGGCCTTTTTCATAGCTTCATCCACACAGGCCCACCAACATCCTCCTCACAGCCACAAATCCACCTGTGCCCATACTTGTGGACTTTGGTTTTGCTGAAATGTATGGTGCGTGGACCTCAAAGGCTTTTCTCTCCAATATTGCGTATGGCACACCAGAGGTAATATATGCTGTCATGCTCACTCTCAGCTATCTTGATATATTCCCCTATAGTATCTGTCTCCAGAACGAGCTCATGGTCTTCCCCATGACACATGTAAGAGCAACGTTTGGAGTTTGGGCATCACCCTCTTCAAGTTTCTTTATAGCCACACACCATTTGAGCATGCAGATCCTGATGGAACCACTGAGACATTTAGCACCAAGGCTGTGAGCTCTGAGAACCCTGCTCACGGTCTCTGTTATCACTGATATTCTTTATTAGGATCTTGAGAAGTATTGGGCATGCACGGTTAAAGGAAAGTGGGTGTCACAATCACAATTTGGGCATTACATTCACATCGCCCTCATCCCGAATAAATCCTTCCAAAGCATCTCGTCCAAAGTCCGAAGCAACATGCCCACATTTCCATCAATTCTATTCAACAACTCTTTTATCTATCATTTCGACTCAAACACTCCATCTAGTGAAACAATCCATGTGAAACAATCATGGGTCAGGTCCAATCATATTCTTTTTTTAGAAAAGAAGCACCCTGACTATCCCCATCACTATCCCCATCTTTCACCATGAAATTATGGATTGAGTTGTTCATATTCACTCAAAGCTTGCGATGACTTGCCATATCATCAGGCTTAACGATATGAACGCTCTAGACTCTCATAATTACTCTCTGAAAGATTTAGGCATGGCTATCCCTACCCGAAGAGCCACGCAATTCGGAAACATGTTTCAAGAGTTGTTGTGGGTCCGTTAATCTTCATCTTCATTCACAATTTTCCTACCACCCTTGTTCTCTGTTTCCTATGGCCTTTAAGGAGTATACATGTGCCTTGGCTACTTTCTAACCATAACGGACTCATTCCCATTCGCTCTTTCTTCCTAATGGTTTAGTATATAGCTAGCACATTCACATGTACATTCCCTAGTTCAATTATCGTATGTCAACTTGATTTTCTACTCACACTTGCCAAACTCGCTCCCAACTCAACTTTATCAACAACTTTATATTTTTTGAGTAAGCACTCTAATTCAACTTTTATTAGTTAAATCCACTTCAAGGAATGTAAGATCATTGACTGTGATCGACATGAACTGCAAGGTTCATTCGATCCACAAGATAGAATCCTTTCGGAACCTCTGTCTCTTCAGAACTATGCACTTCATTCGCAGACGTTCCAAAAGTCATTCGCTTTTACTGTAGGATTTCTATTTGCTTTCCAAAACCACTCTGTTGCTATTAGGAATATTTCCGAACACTTTTACTAACCCAACATCTATTCACAACATCTATTGCTATTATCAAAGATAAATGTTATGGACAAATGTATTGTTAGCAATAACATTAGAAAATGTTTCCACATAAAGAAGATGGTGTTCGAAAATGAAAGGCAATCCTACAGTAAAAGCGAAGGGCTTTCGGAATGTTTGCGAAGAAGTGCATGATTCCAAAGAGATAGATATTCCGAAAGGATTCTATCTCGTGGATCAGATGAACCGTATAGTTCACGCTGATCACACCCAATATGATTACATTCTTTTGAAGTATAATCAAATCTAAAGTGATAAGTTTTATAGGACTTACTTCGAAATGAAGTTGCTCTTTTTGATTGTTCACGACAAATTGTTAAGTCAAGCAGATCAATCAAGTAGACATGCAATAATTGAACTAAAGAACATACATGCGAATGTGCTACTTATATACTGGGACATTCGGAGGCAAGAGCGAATGGGGAGTAGTCTGTTAAGGATTGGAAAAGTAGCTAAAGTACATGTATGCTAGTTAATGACCATAATGAATAGAGAACAAGAGTGGGATGAAAATTGTGAATGGGAAAAGGGTTTAACGAACTAGAAATAAACCCTGAAACTTGTTTCCGAACCGTATATTGTTTCAGGTAGACAAACCCTTGTTTCACCTCTTTAAATGACTGCCCTGAGTGTTGGGGATGAACGTGTCCACATGTTGAATCGTATGTATTGTTACCATAAGCTTTTAGAAGCATAGAATTGACCCTGCTATTGAGTTCCTAGAAATAGATGGGGATAGTGATGGGGATAGTGTAGATGCTTCTTTTCTGAGGAAAGGCTAATAATAGAATCTGATTTCTTGGTTGGGTCCTTGTGATGTTGCTAGGATGATTCAAGGTCTTATGGGTGACAAAGTGTTGGATGGTTTATGTGTGACAAGTCTGCCAATGATTCGGGTTCCAAAGAGTTGATTCGGAAATGTGATGTTCGGGTGGTTCGGGTGGTTCGGAAGGCAGAACAGATCATAAATCATGATCGTGACAGTGAGCTTTTATTGCACTTCATGAAAATTACGTTCTGTCAAGCATGACCTGTGTCATTATTGTAAACTTGTCACCACTTTCTATCCTACTTTTTGCTAATTACCACTTCTTGCAAAAAAACTCCAATATTCAATATTTTTTATGCCACTGACCCATTTCACGTTTGACCATCAACCACAAGCCAAGTGATGTTCATCTCACACTTGAAGCTCTGGTATTGTACTCTGCCGTGTTATTATTATTATTCTACCCTGCCAACATTACATTACATAATCCACTCAAAAGATCAGCAGAGCCGCTTTAGAACTCAATAAAATAGAAAACAATCACAAAAATATTACTGACTTCAATTCAAAGCTTTTAGCTTTAGAATACACTCTGTTTACGTTTTTAGAATCAACCGGTGAAGCATCCCCAAGCCCACATGAGCACAAATACATGCATATATGCGTTCGGACATGAATGGGCTCAAATACCCAGCGATCAGTCTCCACGTGATTCCGAAAACACTTCCAATCATCAATAATGCAATCTATTTACCATTTCAATCCACCCTTATCATCACTGATCCCCAAATGAAGCTGAACACTTCCATTTCATTTGGAACAAGTACCCGAAGCTTCGAAATGAAGTTTCAGAAGTTTTTCAATCATTTTTCTTGTTCTTTTCAACTGAATAAAATTGTTGCACACATGATTTGTAGTTCTCATAGCACACAGATAGGTTTCAGGTGCTTTATATAGATATTAGTTCCATTTCTGGGCATTTTATCTCTCATGTAGATTGCAACCCCAGAACTGCTCCATCACCCTATTATTTCTCATTGATTCACAAAGAACTCACACTAGCTAACTTTTCCTTTAAATACACTTGTATTTCTCAGTACAATCTAAGGCAGTAAAAAACTCCACAAGTCTCCTATATTCTGAATCTCTTGCTTGATATCTCTACAACCCTTGCACTGTTAGCAAATCGTCACTGCCTGTTTGTTTTCATTTCAAGTGATCTATACGACTCAAGAATTATCTCAATTTTGTTAAGTTTGCACTTTATCTCTATCTACAGAGCTCGCATCACTGTACATGAACTTTAAGCGCCAACACTTTGCTCCCGCATCAGTGCATCCCCTGCATTTCAATAGATCTCCGCTTATATTATCAAATAAGTGCTTAAAACTCGCATTGAAGAAACTTCACCAAAACTTGAATAAAACGCAAACAAAACACAAAATAAATAAAAATAAAAATTCTATTTTCTTTTTTTTATTATGCCCATTGTCACTCTGGGTATGGGTCGTTAGAGAAGGATGGTCCCACTGGGGTCAGAAGCCCCTGGGAGCAAATGAATAGGTACTGCCAGGGTGATTTCTTATAGTGCTTTTGAGAATGTAGAGGTTGTTGGGGAAGCCAGCAGGCCTGGTGATGGTCTGGACATTTGATTACGATGCTTGGATTGAGGAGTTCTCTAAATTAACAACTCCTTAGTGACTATTCAAGCTGTCATATTGCTTGTAGCTACCTAAATTAACAACTATAGCTTTTTCAGTCTTTGTACTATATGTAATATCTTCAGTGACTGTTCAAACTGAGGAGGAAGATTGTGGTGAGCTGTGTCACTTGCATTTACCCTACAATTGGCTGCCTTTGATCACATGGTGAAAATTCATTTTCTGCCACTAGTAATGCAAAGGCACCCAAAACCAAGTACTTGGCTTGGAAGCAAAATGTCAGGGTAGTGTAGAGAGAAAATAAGAGAATAATTAGTGTGAGCCAAGAAATAAGGAAATGTTTTGAGAATTCATAAAGTAAATGTTAGTATAGTTTCAAGAAAAATTTAATAAAGAAGAGATTGTCAAAAAATATTAGGGTTGGTTACTAGGTATACTACCTGTATGCACCCAACATCTGTGAAAACAAAAAAGGGGGGGGAGGGAATCGGTCCTGCCATGTCAAACTATGTGTTGATGGAGAGTACTTACATCGATGAAGATCTTTCCTGTGAGTCGCAAGGCATTCCCCAAATAACTGTGCTTCCCCTGTAGCACTTCAGGGATCTTATCCAGGTCTTTCACCTTCATCCCTCTACCATTTGACAGCTTCATTGGGAGTTCAGACTTTTCTGGAACCTCAATATCATCCTGTGATTCTGTACCTGAAGAGGATTCTTCCTCTTGCGAAGGGTCATCAATGGGGGCCTCCCGAAAGTTGATTTTTGGTGATCCAAATATCAGTTCATCAGCAATTTCAGACGTAATTGTTCAGGCTCTTTTCCCTTTGATGGTCCATCATCCTAGGAGCAATGTGATCAATCAATTCATTAAAAAGACAAAAATAACAATAACATACCAAGTGATTTGTTGGAAGCTTATCAGGCTTCTCTGTATCTTTGCCTGAAGGCTTTTCAGGCACTCCTCCTTGCCATCAGGATCAATGGGGTTTGGAAGAACCAGTGCTTCAACAGTGCACTTTTCAGATAATAAGGAATCCAAATTATCCTTCACAACATCCTCCTCACCCTGCAAATCATCCAATTGACCAGGCCAAACAATTCTCAAATCAAGCTTTTGCTCAAGCTGAACTTGCCTTCAAAGGGTGGGCTAAAACCAACATTATTGAGTTCACTATACTTTAAATCAATAGTGAAGCACTTACTTCCAATGTCCTGGTCACCTCCTGCCATGCCTGAAGCTCATTGACCAAGCCTTCATGCAGGTCAGGATTAATAAAGAATGAAATGGAAATTTTTTATCTATTTTATTTTATTTTATTTGTGATGTTTTTGATATTTCCTTCAAGTTTGCTTGAGGGGGCTCTTAAGCGCCTAAAGTGTAATCTAAGCGAGATATAAATTCTAGCGCGGGGGATGCGCTGATGCGGAAGCAAAAAGTAAGCGCTTAAAGTTCGCGTACAGTGACGCGAGCTGTAGATAGAGAGATAACTGTAACTTAACAGTTTTGAGATGAACTATGGGTTCAATAGAATGCTTGAATTGATGACGAACGGCCGGTGACGATTCGTTAACAAAGCAAGCGATGTTGAGATATCAAGCAAAAATATAGAGACTGTTCTGAGACTGTGGAGGTTATACTACCTTGGATTCTGGAGAAATTTACAAGCGTACTTATAGGGAGAGCTAGCTAGTAATTGTCCTTTGTGTTCCCAAGAAGAATATTGGGGCGATGGAGTGATTCTGGGGTTGCATACTACATGAGGGAAAGAATGCACAAAAAATGTACTAAAACATGTTTAAAATATCTGAAACTGATCGTGAGGTGGTAGGAGTTGTGGATCATGTGTTTCACTACTATACTGAGTCAAAAGAACAAGAAAAACAATAACAGAAAATCCTGAAACTCCATTTCGAAGCTTTGGGCACTTGCTTAAATGAAATCAAAGTGATCGGCTTCGTTCGTGGATTGGCGACGATAGGGGTGATCCGGAATGGAAATAGGAGTGTCGTAAGAGTTGGTAGAAGTGTTTCAAAGCCACGCGGGGCTTGATCGGTGGCTATTGGAGCCCGTTTGTGTCCGAAGCGCATATATGCGCACGTTCGTCCCTGCATAGGCCGGGGATTGTTGCCCGAGTAGTCCTAGAAATGTAAACAGATTGTATCCTAAGGCTTGAGGCCTTGGATTCTCATTAGTGTATGTTTTTATGGATTTTCATTGTTTTTATTCTATGCAGCGCTACTGATGCATCAGTAGATTACGTAATGCATAGCCACGTGATGAGAGAAATGGAATAATAAAATAACAAGGATGGGTCTTGATATGGGCTTCTATCTTGTCTAGAAGTTCCCTATAAGGTGTGGGGGTTATGCATTCGGACTATAGTTTCCTATTTTTATTCCAAAACTTTTATCCTTCTATTTTTTTGCCTAACACTACTCCAAGCCACACAACATCACATGGATATGTCACAATATCTCAGAACAGACCACAACGCTAACCATATGATCAACCATGTATACCAAGTCGAGACATATTACCAAACAACCGAGTCAAGATCAAGTCAAGTATATGAGCCACAGCCAACCCACCCGATACATAATCATGCATTGAATCCATGTCATTGAAACACCACCATGTTATATGAGCCAATGAGACATACAAGCACAAGGCTTCACACACATTAATAAGAAAAGTAATAGAAATATTTTTGTATGGTTTTGTGTTTATTTGATGTTCTATTTCAATTTTGTTTGAGTTGCTTGAATGTGCTGAGTAGGTGCTAATTCTATAATCTAAGCAGTTTTGTATTGAGATGTGGGGGATGCGCTGATGGGGATGCAAAATATCAGCACTTAAAGATTGCATACTGTAATGTGAGCTTTGTAGATAGAGATAAAGCTTCAACTTAACAAAATTGAAGCAACTGTTGAGTTGAATAGATGCTTTGAATTGAAAGCAAATGGCCAGTGACGATTTGTTAGCAGTAAAGCAATTGCAGAGATATGAAGTAAGAGATTCAGAATATAGGGAACTTTGTGGAGATTTACTGCCTTAGATTATACCCAGAACCACAAGCATATTTAAATGAAATGGTAGCTAGAGTGAGTCTCTTGTGGGTGAATGAGAAATATGGGGGTGATGGAGTGGTTCTAGGGTTGGAATCTACATGATGGTAGGATTGCACAAATGTGGAACTAATTACTGTCTAAAAATTCTGAAACTGATCTGTGAGCTTTGAGAACTACAAATCATGCAAGTTACAAGTATTTTTGAGTTGAAAGAACAAGGAAAGTGATGTGAAAACTTCTGAAACTCCATCCAATGGTTTGGGTGCTTGTCCTAGATGAAATGGAAGCACTTAGGCTTTGGTCATGGATCGGCAATGACAGGGGTATTTGGAAAATGTTTTCCGGTTACCATATTTGTCTTTGGTAACATTTTGGAGTCATGTGGTCACCGATCAATGGCTATTTTAGCCTGTTTGTGTCCAAATGGTGTATATGCATGTTTACATGCTTGGTCGTGTTTGGGTTTTTTTGGCCAGTTGAATCTAAAAATAAACAAATGGTATTATAAGGCTGAAAGCCTTGAGCTTGGTGTTGTTTTTATGGTTGTTTTTCTTTTTTTTATTCTTTACTAGGTGGCTCTGTTGATCCATCAAAATGATTATGTAATCTGATGTTCGCAAGATACATAATAATAACACACATGAGCACATGCCCCTCAGGTGCATAAAACATTGAATCATTGATGGCGATACAAAACCACATTTATCTGTGATAGATGGGGCAATATGCTTACAGGATAGAGAGGGGTCAATTCATTATCACACATATTCACTCACTCTCCTATCCAAATAGTATATAACAAGTGGCATCATGGACAATAACAATAGTTTTTTTGAGCTACATGTCGATTCACTCTACAAGTCCTTTGTCACGATCATGATTTATGTCCTACTCCACCTTCCGAACCATCCGAACAATATTCTTCCGAATCGATTCTTCTGAATCCAAATCATCACCAATTTCGTGACACATGAACCATTCAACATTCCATCACCCTTGACACCCTGACTCATCCTAATAACATCACAAGGACCCAACCAAGAGATCAGGTCCTGTTATTAGCCTTTCTTCAGAAAAGAAGCATCTACACTATTCCCATTGTTATTATTTATCTACCTGCCGCACGAAGGTTACATTACGTAATCTACTGATGCATCAGTAGCACCGTGCAGATGAAAAAGACAAAAACAATATTAAACTATATTAATGTTAACTCAAAGTCTCAGGCTTTAGAGTATATTCTGCTTACATCTGCAGGGTCATTCGGAGAATGATCCCCGAGGCTATGCAGGGATGAATGTGCACATATATGTGTCATGATCACAGTCTGGATATTCAATTCACACTATATTCGTTCCGAAGAAATCCTTCCGAAGCATTTCGTCCAAAGCCCGAAGCAACATTCCCACACTCCCGTCACTTTCATCCCACAACCCTTTTTGTCTATCACGTCGACACAAATACGCCATCCATTGAATCAATTCCTGTGAAACAATCAGTGGTCAGGTCCAATCATACTCTTTTTTTAGAAAAGAAGCACCCTGACTATCCCCATCACTATCCCCATCTTTCACCATGAAATTATGGATTGAGTTATTCCCATTCACTCAAAGCTTGCGATGACATGCCATATCATCAGGCTAAATGATATGAACGTTCTAGACTCTCATAATGGCTCTCCGAAAGATTTAGGCATGGCTATCCTTACCCGAAGAGCCATGCGATTCGGAAACATGTTTCAAGGGTTGGTGATGGTCGATTATCCTTTTCTTCATTCACAAATTTTCCTTCAACCACTATTCTATGTTTTCTATGGCCTTTAATTAGTATACATGTACCTTGATTACTCTCCGATCCTCACGGACTCATTCCCATTCGCCCTCTCTTCCGAACCCTTCTGTATATAGCTAAACACATTCGCATGTATGTTCCCTAGTTCAGTTATCGTATGTCCACTTGATTTTCTACTCACACTTGCCAAACTCACTCCCAACTCAACTTCACCAACAACTTTATATTTTTTGAGTAAGCACTCCAATTCAACTTTTATTAGTTAAATCCACTTCAAGGAATGTAAGATCATTGGCTGTGATCGACATGAACTGCAAAGTTTATTCGATTCACGAGATAGAATCCTTTCGGAACCTCTATCTCTTCAGAACTATGCACTTCATTCGCAGACGTTCCAAAAGTCATTCGCTTTTACTGTAGGATTTCTATTTGCTTTCCAAAACCACTCTATTACTATTAGGGATGTTTCCGAACACTTTTACTAATACAACATCTATCCACAACATTTATCATTGTTATTCGGATTCTGACAATATGCGCTTCGGACATGAATGGGCTCCAATAGCCACCGATCGAGCCCCGCGTGGCTCTGAAACACTTCCATTCATCCTTACGACAATCCAACTTCTATTCCTGACCACCCCTATCGTCGCCGATCCACGAACAAAGCCGATCACTTCGATTTCATTTAATCAAGCGCCTGGAGCTTTGAAATGGAGTTTCAGATTTTTCTCTGATGATTTTTCTTGTTCTTTTGACTGAGTATGGTAGTAAAACACACACATGATCCACATTTCCTACCACACCATGATTGGTTTCAGAAGTTTTAAACATGTTTTTAGTACATTTTTGTGCATTCTTCCCCTCATGTAGACTGCAACCCCAGAATTGCTCCATCACCCCAATATTCTTCTTGGAAACACAAAGGACAATTATTAGCTAGCTCTCACTATAAGTACACTTGTAATTTTCCCCAAAATCTAAGGCAGTATAACCTCCACATCTCTGTTACAGTCTCCACATCTTTGCTTGATATCTTTACAACCCTTGCTTTGTTAATGAATCGTCACTGGCCGTTCGTCATCATTTCAAGAGTTCTATTCAACTCAGTGTCTATCTCAAAATCATTAAGTTTGTGCTATCTACCTATCTACAAGTCCGCGTCTCTGCACGCGAACTTTAAGCACTGATACTTTGATTCCACATCAGCGCATCCCCCGCACTAGAATTCATACACCACTTAGATTACCTTTTAGGCGCTTAAAGACTGCCTCAAGTAAACTTGAAGAAAACACCAAAAACAACTCAAATTAAATCAAATTAAATATAATAAAAATTCTATTCCATTTTCTTATTACCCATCACTATCCCCATCTATTTCTAGGAACTCAATATCAGGGTTGATTCTATGTTTCTAAAAGCTTATGGTGACAAGACATACGTTTCAATATGTTGACACATTCATCTCTGACACTCAGGGTCATTGTTTAAGGAAGTGAAACAAGGGTTCGTCTATCCAAAACGACATACAATTCGGAAACAGGTTTCAGGACTTATTTCTACATACATGTACCTTAGCTACTTTCCGATCCCCACGGACTCCTCCCCATTTGCTATTGCCTCCCAACCATCTAGTATATAAGTAGTACATTCACATGTATGTTCCCCAGTTCAATTATTGCACGTCTACTTGATTGATCTACTCTGACTTAACAATTCATCGTGAACTATCTTGAACAACAACTTCACTTCGAAGTAAGTCCTATAAAACTTATCAATTTGGGTTTGAATACACTTCGAAAGAATGTAAAACCATTGGCTGTGATTGGCATGAACTAGAAGGTTCATCCGATCCACAAGATAGATTCCTTTTGGAACATCTATCTCTTTGGAACTATGCATTTTTTTGCAAACATTCCGAAAGCCATTCGCTTTTACTGTAGGATTCCTATTCCCTTTCAAATATCATTCCATCAAGATAGAAACATTTTCAAACGTTACTACTAACACTACATTCATCTATAACATTTATCTTTGATAATTGAATTCTGACACCCATTTACTTTCATCTTAAACCAGCTTTGAGTCACAAGCTACATATCTTCATTCTGTTATTTTACTATCTATTTACCGCACGAACGTTTCATTACGTAATCTACTGATGCATCAGTAGCGCCGCACAGAATAAAAGAACAAAAACACTGTAGAAACCACTACTAATAAGAGTTCAAGGCCTTGGGCCTTAGAATATGATCTGTTTGCATCTTTAGGACTACTCAGCCAACGATCTCTGGACTATGCAGGGACGAACGTGCGCATATATGCGCTTTGGACATGAACGGGCTCCAATAGCCACCGATCGAGCCCCACGTGGCTTTGAAACACTTCTATCCACTGTTACGACACTCCAACTTCTATTCCTGACCACCCCTATTGTCGCCGATCCATGAACAAAGCCGATCGCTTCGATTTCATTTAAACAAGTGTCGGGAGCTTCGAAATGGAGTTTCAGGATTTTTCTCAATGTTTTTTCTTGTTCTTTTGGCTCAGTATAGTAGTGAAACACATGATCCACATTTCCTACCACACCACGATCCGTTTCAGAAGTTTTAAACATGTCTTTAGTACTATTTTGTGCATTTTGTCCCTCATGTAGGCTGCAACCCCAGAACCGCTCCATCACCCCAATAATCTTCTTGGAAACACAAAGGACTATTATTGGCTAGCTCTCACTATAAGTATGCTTGTAAATTTCTCCAGGATCCAAGGCAGTATAACCTCCACATCCTCAGAACAATCTCTATCTGTTTCCTTGATATCTCTCCATCGCTTGCTTTGTTAACGAATCGTCACTGGCCGTTCGTCATCATTTCAAGCAATCTATTCAACTCAGTACTTCTCTCAAAACCGCTAAGTTGAAGTTATCTCTCTATCTACAACTCGCGTCACTGTATGCGAACTTTAAGCGCTGACATTTGATTCCGCATCAGCACATCCCCCGCGCTAGAATTCACACACCGCTTAGATTATCTCTTAGGCGCTTAAAAGCCGCCTCAAGCAAAGTTGAAAGAAAACATCAAAAACACTTCAAATAAATTCAAATAAAATAAATAAAAATTTCCTTTTTACTTCTTATTACATTCACATCTCCATAACACATCATCAGATCAAACACCCTCGCACACCCTTCAAGCAACTTCCGATGTTCAGCTATCACAATAATCAAACACACAACTGGCTGTTCAAGTACTCATCCCTCAATTTTAATATCGAGAACTACAGATCATGAAAACAACAATTATTTTGAGTTGAAAGAACAAGAAAAATCAATGGAAAAGCTTCTGAAACTCCATCCGAAGGTTTGGGCACTTGTCTTAAATGAAATAGAAGCATTCAGCCTTTGGTCATGGATCAGCATTGATAGGGGTGAATAGAACATGTCTTCCAACTATCATATTTGCCTTTGGTAACATTTCAGAGTTGTGTGGTTGCCGATTGCTTGCGATTTGAGCCCATTTGTGTCCGAAGGTGTATATGCATGCATTCGTGATTGTTCCTATTCAGGGTTGTTTGTCCAATCGAATCTAAAAATAAACAAAATTATTCTAAGGCTGAAAGCCTTGAATTGAGCTAGGTATTGTTTTAATAGTTGCTTTTCTTTTCTATTTTCTCTTAGGCAGCTCTGTTGATCTATCAAAGTGATTACATAATTGATAGGTGTTGGATGTGATAGAGAAAAGAGTGGAGACTCAGAAAGTCTCAAACACAGACACGGACATGGATACAGATACTGACGGTGGATGTATAGCAAGAACAAGCCACATAGATACAAGTGGAGCCTACATGACCAAAGTGTCCACAACAATGTACTATGCAAACGTAAACCAACGATAGGAAGAATAAATAATAACAGTGACAATCCATTGATGTGACATGATGCACCCCAAACAGTCATGTGACAAACATGTCAATACTGATGAACCATCAGCTCACACCACAATAAAAATCTATTATTCCTCTAACTCTTAATAGCTTTTACTGTAAGATTTCTATTCACTTTTGAATATCATTTTATTACTACTAGTAACATCTCCAATTGTTTGAACTAGCCACACATTCATCTGCAACTCTTATCACTTATCATTCAATTCTGACATGATTGTGTGAGTGACAGAGATATCTGTTCAAATGTTCATGTCCATGTATATGCATGTTTAGATGTCCATGGTTGCTTGTGGGTGAGTTTGTTAGACTTTTGAAGCTTGAAAGATGAACTTTTAGGGTGTTGAACCCTGTTCTGCAAGTCATGTGATGTGTGTGGATTTGTTGGGGCTTTCTGTCTCTGTTCCTAGTGATGTGGCTCTGTGGTTATGTAAGCAGACCTTTGAATATACAATAACACAGCTCACTCTGATTTACTGCAAGCTATTAGACTCAAGTGTTATCTCATTTTTGTTAAATTTGCCCCTCTGCATCTTATCTCTGCTTGCATACCATTATGAGCTTTAGGCATTGACCACTTTGATCTCACAGTGCTTCTCTCATATCACAATAGATTACTTAATCTTTAGGCACCATCACAGCTGCCTCAGAATATCCAAAGAAATAAAAAGAATTATAAAACAAAAATTAAAACAAATTATATTTCCATTTTATAAAACAGTCTCTGTGCAGGCCAAATGGAGACGTGGCCTTTAAGTGGCTTGAACAGCGACACCTCGCTTAAGCCCATACCTGGAAAAATCTGTACATGTTTCCTTCGAGAAGCGATATACCGCTCTTAATTAGCCTCGAGTATTGGTGATGGAGGAACGCTATGCAGGGACACAATTTTAACGAGTCAACGAGAGTAAGGAATGTCCTTTCATCCAGGAAGAGTGTCCACCATTCGCGCTGAGCCTCGATGTGCTGCAACTAGGAGGAGAATTGCCATCATGGGCATATACACAGCGCTATTGGCGTGACGTGTGGATAAGTGTACCCTAATAGGCAAGTGGCTCGAGCACAGACTCTAACGGTCAAGAAGTACGTTACCACCACAACCACGCGATCTCGCCTTGACCCGCCTTCAATTCTGTGCTGACGATGACGAACATCTCTCCCAGAAACACTGAACCACACATCCGCATCCTTTCTCTAGATGGAGGGGGAATTTGTGGCCTCTCTTCCCTTATCCTCCTACGTGATCTCATGGAAAAGGTCGCTCTCCAAAAAGGAATCACACAGCGGGACATTCGTCCATCCGACTACTTTAATCTCATTGTCGGAACAGGAACTGGCGGAATCTCTGCCCTATTCCTAGGTCGCCTCCAGATGACGACTGATCAGGCCATCGACGCATATCAACAAGTATCCAAAGCAGCGTTCCATCCCCCAACAGTCCTTTCGCGAGTAGCCCATCAATGGAGGTCGTCACAGTCGCCTTTAGAGCGACGTTTGAGCGACATCGTACAGCGGTATCTCAAGGACCGCAAAGCACCTTTCTGTGATCCAGCAGATGACAGTTCAGTCTGTCGAACAGCAGTTCTGGCTACCACATGCGCAGATGCTGGTGCTCCGCCGTATATATTCCGATCGTATGAGACTTCGCTCTCATCTCAGTTCACCGTCGTCGGTGTAGCCCGTGCCGTCATCGCAATGACAGGGAAATCTTCACCCGTCTCGCTTGGAGACCCTCCCGTGGAATTCATGAGCGCCAGTTGCTTCGGTTACAACAATCCAGCCGATGTTGGATACTTTGAAGCTGGGAAGATCTGGCCAAGGCATAAAATTGTTTGCCTGGTTTCTTTGGGCACAGGCCTTCAGCGGATTGTGCAGATGGGAGGCTGGTGGAGGGAGCAGATAGAAGCTTCTCAACGGGTTCTGCAAGACTGCGAGAATGTACACCGTACAATGTACCAGAGCCGACTACAAAGGAAGATGGCCTACTTTCGATTCAATGTCCCTCATGGCCTTAATGACGTTGATACCAGGGAGTGGAGGCACTCAAGCTATGCCAGTTTCATTGCAGGGATTACGTCGGGCTATCTCTGGGACCCAGAGGTCACTGATGATTTCAATTCCTGCGCACACTCATTGATCAGTAAGAAAATATTAATATACTATGGGCCATGCTAAATGACTTTGATAGATGATACTTCCACAAATGAGAGCCACTTGGAAATCAACAATGGGCAAGTTTCCAAGCCACGAGATACATGTCTGGCTAAACTGACATAGCTATTTTCTGTAGGAAATTTCTACCATTGGAAAATCCGGCACCTGAAATTTTTCATGGGCGGAAAGAGTACACCGAACAAGCAGTTGAGATTCTAGTGAACGGGTTGGCTGCTCGTCTGGCAATCCTTGGACCTGGCGGTATAGGAAAGACATCTATAGCACTCACTGTCCTCCATGTCGGCAGTGTCAGAGCCTAATAAGAAATGAAATGGAAATTTTTATTTAATTTATTTGATTTTATTTGAAATGTTTTTTTTTTTGATGTTTTGTTCAA